>JAGDQP010050151.1:0-13300 GCA_022664845.1 Lepisma saccharinum | reverse complement strand
TTTTTAGAAGTGGGCGATCTGACCAGTGGGCGTTCTGACATAGACCCTCAGTCGACCAATAATGGGAATTTTGTGAATTCACGTATCCGTCGAGGTGAAACCATGCTTCGTCAGACCAATACCAGTCATCCAACTCCTCCCCATTAGGCGTCACGTGTTCCATAAACCAACGACAGTACGTTACACGCTTCACTAAATCACCATCCATTAACTCCTGCACAACTCTTATTTTGTACAGAAACATTTTCAACGCTTTTCGTACAGCGGTATGAGCTGTATCATAAGATACCATACTCTGGCCAGATAATCTGCGCAAGGACTTATGACCATTGCTGCACTGATATCCGTTACTTTGTCTTCTGTGAGAACTGTCGGTTTACCACTTCGGGGTGCATCAACCACAGAATCTGTTCTCTTGAACTTATCACAAAGACGTTTAATTGTTGATTTATTCGGAGGTGTCTTCTCAGGATACGCCTCTGCGAAGCATGCCGCGGTAGTTCCGTAACTCAGAGTCCGTATGTACTGTTCCAAAATGAAGATCCGTTCCTCAAGTGAGTACAGCATCCTGTTGTGGTCCTCTACACTGCTTTCTGCCTCAACTATCACCACCAGTCCCCTGCAACACAATAGAAAACAAATATTACATGGGTTGCGTGACTTTTTGATCACCCTGTACAATAAATGGCCGGATTTTCACTATATCTTCACGGACGGCTCGAAGTCCGCAGAAGCAACTGGTGCCGCCATATATGACCCCAAGTACCAGCGCAAAGAACAGCGCTGTCTCACTTAGGACGCTTCTATCTTCACCGCAGAATTATATGACATTTACCTAGCCCTCATACATGCTCAACGAGCTCCTGATTCAAAATTATTTCAAGTAAATTCTTTTGTAATCAACTCGCTATATGCTTACCACACTTTGACACGTCAAAATCGTAGTATACACCCAACCTGGATCAAAGTCCACGATTTCTCAAGCCCACTGATAAGCTAGCTAGCTCTACTACGAAACTACCTCAAATTCTAGAAATTAAAGTACCCTGATCTGACCTTGTAAGTTAAGTAAAGAACAAAATAAGAATGCAGTGGCTAGATTGGTATTATTCGACACCTAGTCTCAATCAACAACTTTTCAAGTCTTATATAGGCTTAGAATTACACAAACCCTAGTTTGCTCATTGGAAAACTCCCTGGCAAGTTATCACTTTATTCACACGATTTCGATCACAACATACGACCACCAACGCTCATCTACATAAGATCAATGTTGTCGATACATATGTTGTAGGTCTTCTCGTTTCTGGTAGCTTTGTCGAATTTCCACCTACAGGCTATTACTCAAAAGAAGATAAACTGTTATGGGTTTTAATTCAACAAGAACTTAAAAGTCTCCTTTTTGATCCAAGAAACTATTTATTAGTTAGTGTTCGATTTGTTTTCTCGTAGCAGCAAAGATACAGAAATATTACAAGTTACTTCTCAGCGATGATGTACAAATTCAAACTACTGATGTGACAAAGAATTGAATATAATATAAGCTCAGAGACCCTCTCGACGAGAAGTCTTTAACTTTAGACCCAATCGTTGAGTGTGCCGGAGCGGCACTTACAATTACTTTTAATAATTCTCTTTTTTCAGTGTACATTGCTCTTTTCACGTGATGTGGAAAGTTACAGTTTTGTCTACGTGCTAGAGTTTACATCACCCAACACGGGTATCACCACATGATGCTAACATGTTTATCTGCACGTACACATAAGAACACAATTCTAGTTAAAACCAAAAGGAGAAAAAGAACATGTTTTTTTGTTTTATAATAAGACCAGGATTCCACCATTACTCGTGGCAATCTCTGATCTTTCTATACAGATACATATACATACTATGTCCCTTGTTAAAAGGAACAAGAAGTACAAAATCTACATGTATACACATGTAGTCACATGAAAGAGTTGAAGGACACTTGGACACACAATTATCTCATTACGCGTGTATGCCCTTTAGTTTCATATCCGCTTTCTTATGCTTGTTTTGAGGTTCTTGTACAGTTTTGGATCTCTCTATATTATTCCCTATGAATACAAGTTGATAATATTGTTACCTTCACCCAAAATTGAATAGTAATGAAATCAAAATAATATTCATACATACATTTATATACAGGTGACACCCAACGTTTGGTTCTAATATTAATTACTTGAAGGCTGGCTGCTCGCATAAGAAAAGAAAAAATAAATATATAAAATATAAAAAAGATTATACAGTAAAATACCAAATATGCGACACATAATTCTGTAATTAAGTAAGACAATACCTATACAGAGGATATGGATCACATTTTTTTCCAATGTTCTAAATATGAACACTCCCGAAAAAAGACAAAAACTTTTAAAAGCCCTACTAAAGTCATATAAAACATTACCGCTATCAACAGAAATATTAGTAAGTGAACCTAGCCTTTAAACTGGCTACACCTTATGGAGTTTCCTTCGTACTAACAAAATCAACATTTAAGGCACTTAACTAAGAAGATTTGAGCACGCTCTCATACCTCTCATGATTTCTATACTATTTACTTAGTCTTCTTCTCTTAAGGTTACACTAATTATACAATGGGCTTGAAAATTAGCGATGCACAATACGCATATTTTTTGTTATATTTACTTGTTTTGTTATATGTTTGCATGAGTTCATAACTATTGCTTTTTTTTCATGTCTAATCCATTTGGAACTGTAAAGACTCTTTTTTAATATCGCATAACTACAACTGCTAACTGAACTATAATACTTTACCATTACCTATGTTTGAAGATCTCCTAACCTCACCATGCATGAATGACTAAAAGCTTATATGTTATATTCTCTGCATGTAATAGGTACAAGGGCATGAATTGCTCGTTGGTCGTCGTCAATTACAAGCCGAGTTAGCATCAACCAGACAAGAAAGAAAGAAGCTATTAACAATTCAATGTTGTTGTTGTTAGAGGAAGGAGAAATCATATTTGGAAACTATTGTGGAACTGGCCGCAAAAATGTCGAGCGAAGTATACAATGAGTTCAAGTTTTTCTCAACTTATTGAATAATCTGACTGCCGTAGAAAAGAAGCACAGCAAGAAATGGAAATCTTGGAAGCCAAATTATATTTCTTCCCCACCCTCTATGGTGGACGAAAATATTCTTTCAGCTTGTCTCGCTAGAGCCATGTTCCCAAATTCACTTTCGGCTTAAAAGTTTTGTTTCTTTTTCTAACCAGTCTATTCCCCGTAGCATGAGAAAGAAAAACAATCTTCTTCAATAGTTTCCAAGAAGCATACTTTATTCCAACCCAAATTAAGCCAGATACTAGAACTAAAATAATATACAAAAATTCGGAAGATAGAAATCGATTTCATAGAAATATCGAACGTGTAGATCCCTTGATATAGAGCGGTAGTGGAATTTAGATCTGGGAGGGAGAAACATGCAGTCGGTCGTATGCTGCAATGGCGAAGGTGGATGTTGAAAATACCATTTTCTTAATCAGTGGCATGCACAAAAACAAATATCTTTAGAATCGGCAAATATTTTAAGCTTTATCTTAGTATGAGTCATTAACTTCTTCCCATGAAAGATCCTAACATTAGATAAGATAGTGAAATATTCATAATCCGTAATAGTAATCAAGTTATAAAAATATTCTAATGTAAAATTCATGATCCTGAAAAGAAAATTAAGTTTCCTGTCCATATTCCTGTTGAATTTAGGCTTTCTATATTCACTGCGCTTTTCGATTTCCATCAAATTCCTTCTAATCGTGCAAATATCATGCCGCCTTTGTAATTTATTCAGATGATCACATAATTGAAAAGAATTTTATAGGTCTTTATTTTTCTAATTTTTGGGTCATTTCTTCACATTTGAAAGGTCACTTTATAGGTCACATTTAGGGATCTTTAGGTCATCAAGTTCCGAGCCCAAGTAATGATTCAAAAAGAATCAGAATTTCACCACATGATTTCAGTCTAGTGGTTTGGTCTGACATCAAGAAGAGTCATTCTGTAAATTCATTCTAACGCGTAAGACGTCACTACCGGAATGACGAAGACCAAAGCATACTGAAGTCATGTTGGAACACGCATTTGTAGAACCATATAAAAGAGCTCCGTTAATTGATCGAGAGGCACTTTGATTTGGGCACTCCGACGTTCTGATGACCAACCCATATTCTGCACAATTCAATTTTTCAAAATGCTTCCACTGTTAGACTAGCAATACCAACCTTAGCGTTAATATTATTCCACACAATAGAAACAAACTGTGGGTGTCCTCCTCCCCAAACAGCCCGTTGTCAATGTTGTCAACCTGTGTCCAGAAAATACATCTATGAACAACAAGGTGCAGAGAGATGGCTGAGGTATGGTTGGAAACGTCTTGGCTAAACTACCTCAGAGCCAGTGGAAGTCTTGATTCGTGCAATGAACCAGTGTTGCCAATCGATTGTTTTTAAATCCAATTTTTGAAATTACTTTCATTTGGTTAAACCTACAGACTGCACCAAAATTGTTATAAACATTATGTTACAATAGAAAAATTCTGTGAGTGTCACCGTCCTTTAACACTCCAATTGTGTTTTCTACACAATTCATTTTTTTAATTGCTTCCAATGAGTTAGGCGTAGTTAGGCAGTACCAAACTTGGCATAAACATTATTCGACACAATTGAAAAAGATGTGGATGCGCTCTTATCTCTATGCGCTCCAGTTATCAGTTTTGCCAACCTATTTTATAAAAATAAATGCTTGTGTGCCTGAAATGCTATCAAGGGACCGGAGCAGAAAACTAAAAAAATTATAGAAGAATCAAATATTAATAACAGTGCAAGACTCTTTCAATCACCTCATTTACCACCAATAACGAAATTACCGACGTACCACAGCATCTAACTAAAAAGATAACAATAATTTTGTAAATGCAACTCGATTTTCAAAATCGAAATACAGGATACAAGCTTTAATAATTAATGAAAATAGTTTTTCTTCCTTTTTGTCACTGCCCTTTCTGGAACTTTCTAAAAGTCAGCTTTCAGAACGAACACCAACCTCTTGAAAATAACTTCTAATATTGTCCTCCCAAAGGCATCTCAGTTTCTCCAAAAGTCTCTTTCCCTCCCACTATCTCAGTTTTTCTCCCATCCACGACCCATCGCATGCCCATCTTAGTCGTCGCGATTTCATTATTCTTACAACACCGGGTGACTCGTACAGTCCGTCGAGTTCTTCATTATCCAGTCTCCTTCCTTCTCCGGTCATCTCGTCCCGTTTCCGCACGTATGTTTCTCAAAACGTAATTTTCAAACACACGTAATTTATGTTCACCTGCTAGGGGTGTATTCTACTTTCTGCAACCGTAAAGTATTACCAGCAGAATAACCGTTCTGTATATTTTCAATTTCCTTGATATTAATCGCGAGGTTCGGAGTTACTGGACGGAATAGAAACATGCGTTGCCCGATACTAGGAGAATGTTTATTTCTTCCGTGACCTCGTTTTAGTTGTTACATACGCTTCCAAGTATTTAAGTTTATTTACATTTTCTTTGTTCTCAGTCTTAAGTGTTATGTCTTTATTTTTTTCAGCTTGTTATTATGTATTTTGTTTTCTTTATGTTCACCTGTAGACCTATCTCATCGCACGCTTCTACTAAGACAACAGAGACAACAACAGTGCACCTACACCATCCACTATTAAATCTACAAAATCCGTGTATACGAACAGATTCGAGCCAGTCAATATTAGTCCCTCTCTGTTTTCCTTTATTCTAAGAATCGTATATTCCAACGCAAGTTAAACAGTAGTGGTGATAAAATATCAACTTGTTTCAATCTGTTGTAAATTTTGAAACTACCTGACATATTATTAGTTTACTAGCTATCCATACTCTGCTTATGGGAGTCGCTGAAACACATCCTCACTAGTTGAACAAGTTTTTTTTTTCGTAATTCCAAATCGTACCAGGATAATGTATAACTTTTTCCTTTTGATAGAATCGTATCCTTTCTTAAATTCAATGAATAATTGGGGAACAATTCCACTGTATTCCCATTTCTTATCTAAGACTTGTCTCAAGGCAGAAATCTGCTCCAACATGGATCTATTTCTTCTAAATCCACATTGGTGATCTCCAATTATTTCAACTACATACACTTAGGTATGTTAGCAGCATATTACTCAATACTTTGCAACACGTTGGGAGTAACGAGATTTTACGGTAATTATTACAGTCCGATATATCGCCTTTTTTGTGAACGGGAACTATTATTCAGATTTTCCATTCATCAGGCAGTTTCTTATTTCTCCAGATAGTACTTATCAATCTATGTAATTCCTTGATTAGTGCAGTTCCTCCCGCTTTAATTAATTCGGTCTATTCCTGGTGATTTGAAATTTTCCAATTTCTGTATCGACATTTCGATCTCGCTAGTTCGAGTATCCACGGTTGTCGAAATAATTTTTCACACATCGATAATTTTAGTCGGATTCGCCTGAAGCTACTTTATGTCCATTTCTAATCATCCATAACCTCGACTGGTAGTTAACCTTTGCTTAACGAGTTTATCCCTTTGTATAGATCTCTATATTTCTCTCCTCTTTTCCCTCTTTCCTCTGAATTTTGTGTGATATTCTCGCTTTTTGTTTCTAAACCCGCGTGCAGCGTTACGTTTCGCGTTAATATGGTGTGTGATATTTGCTTAGCTTTTATTTTTTAGTTACTTGGGTTGTTTTCTGTCCTCTTGAAGCTTAAGGCATTCTTCATCACACCAAGGTTTGCTTTTCTGCCATTTCTTCTCACCTACACGTTCCTTCGCTGAGCCATTCACTGTATCACGAATTGCTTCTCATATCATACATAAATTTCATTATTTCACCATCTTTAGTATTACTCAAGTCGGCTAATCAGAACCCATTTGAGATTTCGAGCTGGTAATCTGTTTCTACGCTTGGATCATCTAATCGTTTCACTTCGAGTTTCAGTTGTTTTGATCCTTAGTTTTCTCTGTCCGCGGTGAACAGCTTTTCCCTCACTTTTGTGATCACTAACTGATGGTCAGTGTCACCTTTCGCTTCTCTGTAAGTCCATTATGTTGATGAGTCTTCGTCTATCTACTAATACGTGATCGATCTGGTTTAAAGTTTTGCCATCCGGAGACATCCATGCGTATTTGTGCATTTACTTCGTGCTTCAAGTATGTGTTCTTTACTAATCGATTTTTCGAAATTGCGCAAGTTATTTCTCCATTCTCGTTACTGATTTCGTAAAGGCTTGATTTATATGTAACAGGACTATATTATTCTTCCCTACCTACCTTAGCGTTGAAATCAACACAAATTTCGTGTTATATTTCCGTAATCGGTCCAAAATCCTTTCTAGTTCGTCATAAAATGCATCTTTCTCGTTACCACCAGCCTCCTCAGTCACAGCATGGACATTTATTAAAACCGTGTTGCACCATCGAGTACGTATCGTTACGTACGATGGTCTTTTGTTTACGAACTCTATATTCTGGGCCGCACGAAGGATATTGTTCTTAATGAGGAATCCTCTTCCAAAATTGTGTGACTTGAGTTCCCCGTAGTAAAATGTCCTGTTGAATACTATCTTGACCCACCCATCGGACTTCTTGTATCGCTAGTATGTCCAGCTCGTACTTCTCGGTCTCGTGACCGCCACCTGAAGAGCGCCCGTTTTGTATAACGTTCGTACGTTCCACGTTTCTATTCTAAGGTCTATTTTAGTTCTGTTCTTGGAACAATCTGAAGCAGTTTCCTTCCAGAGATCCGAATGAGGGACTAGTTTACCCCATATATATGAACCATCTGTTGCGATTTCTTGACATAATTTAGCGATGTTGAGTTGTCAAATCTACAACCTTGCAGTAAAGGCAGACATTCAAGATGTCGTCCTCTGTCTATCTCTGAGCCTTGCCAATGTCATTCATCTTCAGTCTCACGGTGGTAATTGTGGAGCTGCTTCCCTTCACCTGATATTTTTGTTCGGAGTTATCTTCCCTTAGCCTTTATAGATCCCTCTACTAACTACAAGGCAGCAGCACTGATTTTAGTCAGCCCGGAATATATCCGGTACCCACCATATATCGTTGCTTCACAACCTCTACCGCAATACGCTTATTTATATATTTCAAATGCGTCACAGCAGCCGGAACATCAGTTTTAAGAGAGCGCTATACAAGAAATCCATGATAAACGCTTCATGATTAAGGTCTTTGAACTGCTAAACCTACAACTGAGATAGCCCCACCTTATTCAACCATTATCATATGAGGATGATGATTATTATTACTATTATTATTATGTACGTATGTTTAAATATTCCATACTTACATAGCAATTTTACGGAATAAAACACGCCTGTTTCCATGTTTTGAACTTCATCTGTAAGTACACTTCTCATTTGATGTAGTCTGTTCGGAAAATATCCGAACATGTTCAATAACCCGAAAACGTGTAATGCGATCTTGATGTAACTTTGTAGCCAGCTAGAGTGAACTTTACCATCCGTGTGTGAAGAGTCACGGTCCCATGTGGCTACTCAGTTGGAAGTGAGATGTCGTTGATTGAGGTAATGTACTGTGCGAACTTCACTCTCAGAACGACCGAACGAGTACATAGGTGTCTTTAAGTGAATTGCACTACGATCAATGAAAATCGGAGACTGACAATGTGCGAATGCCTGACATAATCTGGCCATCCAAGGCTACTGCTTCCGAAATCTCGTTCGAGGATCTAGGTATAGAACGTGTGCCGACAAAATTAGTTTCGTAGCTCCTGTTATAAGAGAAGAAGGAATTTAATAATGCAGTTGCACATCGCTAACAATAACGTAAGTTAGTAAAAAATTCTGAAACAAGCGATTTTGATTAATCCTTACGCGTTAACCATTTCTGAGTGCTTTGCCTGATGAAATCTTCTAGAAAGTGGAATCCCGGTTATGTAAGACGTATCGATAACACACTTGTATCCTGCCTTCAAACCCTTTAACTCCGAAAACCTTCCTAATAATTAATCTCTTAATTCAAGTTTGAAGCAATGGTCGGTGGTCAATAATACGACGATCACATAATATATTGACCTCCCTCAGCGGCGTGTCACTGCCGACCGAGTAGCCACACAGTAGCCTGACCACCCTGTCATGCACAATAAGATTCACTCTAGATGGGTACCACGTTACATCATGACTACGTGACCGGCTGTCGAGATATCCTACATCGTCAGGTCCTTTTCAAACAGATTTCGTAAATATCGTGAAGAAGAACTACATCACTTATTCACTACTAACCTTATCCATGGTAAAGAATTTTCTACTCCAATCAAGAGACACGCCTAGCTTCTTCAACTGCTGAGAAATTAATTCGTCCTTCTCATTCTTCCATTTCCATACTTCCTCAACAAATTTTTGCGGTCCAATAGCATGTCTTCTTAATCCCCTCTCCTGCCATAACATCTTTTCAACTATAATTTGAGTCGCAATACCAGCATGATCAGTCCCAGGAATCCAGAGAGTGTGAAAACCCCTCATTCTGTGCCTAGAAAGATAATTGAAGCTAATCATATTTAAAAATTGCCTTTTGTTTAGTTAAACAAACAAAGAACAAAACAAAAATTACCTCATGTAGAAACTGAGACGTCGCACAGTGGAGTACTATAGGAAAAAGCTGACCAAAATTTCGAATCAGAAACTTCACTAAAAACCATAACAACTAGTGTTTTCCTGCTGCGCAATAATTATTGCGTCATACAGTCGACATTTGAACCTTATCGCCCCTCACTATTGGATTTATCATAAGTTTGAAAGCAGGTGGCGATCAAGTAGTATTGCTTGTTTTCGCGGCTCGTGTATGAAGCGCTATATGTTGGTGGTTTCTAGACTGATTTTTACAGTGGATTTCTGAAACAACCTTTAGAGCTGTGTAAGTATGAAGCATTTACTTTGATTATTTATGTATAGTTTTAAGTATTTATGAAAAATAATATCTTTTTTAGAAATGTTTAAAAGGATTTTTTTGTTCATGTGCCGGGAAATATTTTTAACTGTTACACAAAATTTAGTTCGCATGTACACGTCATTTTACTGTTTACCATAACTTTTAACTTTTCCCCCAAAATATGATTTTTCAGGCCCGTTATCTACACTCCTCCATGAACTAGAAGCACCTGAATAAATTATCCCTTCTCTGTCGCCATGCATTTCACACCGAATATACATTGCCTCTCCCTCTTCCACACAAAAACATCAACTTCCCTCACTTGCAAAACCACCATTACGTACTCACACAACTCAACCACCAAGAAATAATACACAATTTGCCCAATCCTCAGAAATACCGGACCACCAGGGAAATTCCACTGTTACCTCCGTCTTAAACATATCCAGCCACAACCTTACTAAATCTGAATCAGACATCCTCGCTAAAGGATTGATTTCCCCCTCCATGCCGTACAAAAGCTTCCTGATGTTAAAAGATATAATTTCCTTTGTCCGAGAACTAAGATGGCGCTATTTTGGGCCAACAATACACCTACTCCCGACCCTCCTTCCAATAAACTCCATACTAGCCTTGAACGCTTCCAGCCTCCCTCAAACATTGACCCACCTCCACATTCTAGTAACCAGCCCCTCGAACGTTACATCTCCTCAGTTATCTCTGCCAACACCAATAGTGAGTTCTCCTATCAGACGACCAACGAATCTAACCTAACCCATAACCAACGCAAAGCCCTTGTAGCACTACGCGAGGACCATGACATAGTGGTCCTCCCAGCGGACAAGGAGTCCACTATAGTAGTCTTAGGCAAAGCTGACTACCTACAGGAGGCTTACCGTCAACTATCTGATCCCAGCACCTATACACCCACCACCGCAGACCTAACCAACACTCACCAACAGAAAATTTCCGATCTCATTATTGCTAATGGTACTCGTGAGGGCATTTCAGAAGTGTCCATAAAGTACCTAACCCTGGACAGTCCACGTACCCCCGATTCAGTCCTTTACGGAAAATATACAAACCAGGTAACCCAGGCAGACCCATTGTAAAAAGCTAAAATTCTCCTACTAAGTGCATTTCCGATCTTGTTGACTCTTTCATTCAACCACATGTTCAAGCACTACCTGTCTACATGCCTACATACGCGACACCTACCACCGCTTAGAAATCATCTGTAAATTACCGCCTCTTTCTTCTGAAATATTGCTTTCTACCATAGATGTAACGTCCTTGTATGCCAACATTCCTCATGCCCATAGCTTAGCAGCTTTGGAGTTCTTCCTTAACCAGAGACCCAAACCTCATATCCCAAGCACAGCCTTCCGTCTTAAGCTTCAACACCTAGTTCTAACATGCAACAACTTCACCGTTGACGACAAACACTACCTTCAAATTCGAGGAACTGCCGTGGGTACGAGAATGACACTTTCTTATGCTAATCTGTTTATGGGCAAGTTCAAACATGACTCCAGATTCCAGATTCTTTGAATGATATCCTGATGTTAAGGACTCATGGTGAAACTAGTCACAAGACTAGAACAGCTGAATCAATTCTGTGTTGTCCAGTTCACTTGGTCCATTCCTTGACGTGGACATCACTTTAGAATCAACACCCTCACTACTTCCGTCCACATAAAACCTACCAACCATAATGCAGTATTTACACTACTCAAGTTCCCATCCTTACCACACTACGAAAGAGATTCATTTCCTTCTTGCCCTCAGAGGACAACTCCTGAATCCCACCATCTCTGCTACTGAAACTTACAACCAACGCCTTCAGCAAGCGCTAGTCAACCGTGGCTACCCATCTAACCTTGTAACAAACGAATTCTACGTTTATCCCCACACATTCAACTCACTTATACCTCCAACACTAATCCCAACCCACCGGCTCTAATCACACAATTCCATCCTAAACTACCCAAGGTCAAACAAATCCTACACTCTCACTTCCACATTCCCCAATCTGACCAAGACACAAGATCAGTATTTCCCACCAAACCGAGATTAGTTTTTCAGCATCCCCCTAATCTTAGAAAATTCTTGGTCCGTACGCATCCTTCTTCGCCATCACCGCAAACGGGCGCCCATATACTAGGTGTGCAAGAAACCCAGCTGTAGGAGCAGTTTCATTTTCATCACTTCTTCCACAGTTACTATCAATACTGCTAGTGTCGGATACACCCTAAATCCCAAGGGTGCATTACCTCTAATGTAATATACATCCTAACCTGCAAGTTCTGTGATACCTTTTATGTGGGGGAAACAGGTGATACTCTTAACCTTCGTATTAATAACCATCGTCACTTCTGTACTATCAACAAACCGGATGCCCCAGTTTCCTTGCACACCGAGTCTCACAACACCAATTTTGATCTATCTTTCTTGGTCGCCATAATCCACATTTTGCCCTCTACGACCAGCACCTCAACACGCCGTCTGTGGGAGAATGCCTTTATTCATGGTTTGAGTGCGAAAATGAATTCTGGCCTTAATCTTCAATAACTTTAAACATCCCACTTGTTCTACATTTTCAATCATTTCCTCCCACAATCCCAGTCCGAACCTACACGCTGTACAGCTGTCAATTGTTTCAAGTTCCTGAAATCCACGCCCTATATAGCGGTCAATTTTTCTCCAAACTTGATACAGAGCCGGTGTAGCATTCGGAAGAGTCTGGGTTCGACCCGAGCGGCCGACCATCCTGACTGAGTTTTTTCCAGGGTTTATCCTTGACCACACCAGGCAAATCTTGGTATGCCACCTTCAACATAGGTCCTGGCCGACACCTTTCCGAATCCTTTATCCTCCCCTATCCCGGCCTGAGCCATAGATGAATAAAGGCCATAAATACAATTTAATTTCAAACTTAATGCCAATGCGTCGTCCGCTACGTGGTGCCACTGTCGTCTTAGTCTTTTATTCAATCTGCACGTGTTCGTCTCTAATTCTACAATCAAGAATACTGTCGTAATAAACCGAAATATCGAGTCATCTGTATATTTGTGTTTGTGTGCTCTCATACCGAACAAAAGCTGTAAGTAAATTCCTTCCTTTTTATCATCAACTGACCTTCCGGCTTTCTTTTGTGCTAGTGATGTACATTTTATTCCGTATTACAACACCCACATACACAAATATATACAGGTCACTTACACATTTCGAGCCCACTGTAGCCTAATAATGTATCGAGGAGGAAACGACGTCGAGGTGTATAATAAACACAAGGTTGAAGAGACAGTGGGCAC
>JAGDQP010050150.1:0-14316 GCA_022664845.1 Lepisma saccharinum | reverse complement strand
ATTAGCTCTATGAATGTAGCCAGAGATTCACTTTCCAGTGTGTTAGTTTTAAAATATGAAAAAAAAAAATCATTAAAAAAATCGATGATTTTCGTAAGCAACGAAGTATACAACATATTATTTTTATTGTGTTTCATACTCAGTTTAATGAGCTAGAGTGTGTCAAGACTGGCTACGGGAGGTACTAGGTTTGTTAAGGTGAAATCCAAACTACTCAGTTTAAGGAGACGTCACCGACCTGATTATAGGACCAGACGCCCACAAAATATATGTGTTAACTGCCTTCTTTCACACAAAACACTCTTATTACAGTGGGATTAATGAGATTTTAATCCATTAACTTTGTACGAAATGTTTAACGAGTTTCGAGTATGAATTGCTGACACAAGATACTATAAAATTTGCTGCTATCTCAATGTTTATTTTCTGGGAAAATATTAGTCTTGATTTTATCTTCCTCCTTATTTCGTTTGCTTCTATTACCTTCCTTAAGATTTCCTACCTGTTCTCTCTCTTTCTTTCTTTCTCTCTCTCTCTCTCTCTCTCTCTCTCTCTCTCTCTCTCTCTCTCTCTATCTCTCTATATATATATATATATATATATATATATATATATATATATCCTTCTCTCTCGTTTTTCTCTCTACACAATATTTCCTTTTCTTCTTGGCTTGCTAGCGTTCAATTCCTCTTCGTATGTGTACTTACAGTAGAAAACAATGATGTACTTTTGTTTCAACCCCAGTTCCAGAATTAACTACTGTATCATGAGTTATCACTTACAACTATAATCGGGAGGGGCGTAATCCATAATGCTGTTCCTTCCCATTAATTTTACCTTATATGTTTAAATCTATAAAGATTAATTTTTCTTAAACATTGTGGCAGAAATCCATCTTCAGTGGCAGCAAAAACCTTTCTGGGAATTTTTTGACAAACTTTGTTACATGCTTTGACTCCCTAAGGCTGGAACCACGAATGCTGTTAACAGAAACTACAAGAAATAATTCCAAATTAGACAAAAACTTACGTTTACCAGGTGATCTGGCCAATTTTCCAAATTCACAATTTTCAATAAGAAACTTCTTCAACATCAGCCTTGGAACTATTTTCATATTACCCACTTTCCCAATATTAGGTCCTTGTCCCTTAGATTAGTTAGTGCTCACGCTTTCTGCACTCATGGTCCTGCTCTGAACCGTTTTCCCGTATATGATATGTATAAAATATGTATATGTATCAAATGAATGTATAAAACACAGATAGTTTTCGGCCTGAGCAACCGACGCCTGAAGGCCATAAAAATTACATCTTTAAAAGTAATCAATTTTGTATATAATTTTTCTTGTAGACAGTTGCATGACAGTCAAGATTATATTAACGTTTTCTCTATTCATTATTGAGTTTATTTACTTCTAAAATTTCATAACATGTATTGTACAGACAGCTATGGTCTAAGCCTGTCATTTCTGAACAATTGTGTCCCTCGTAAAACATTTCTATGGGGCAGTAATGGAAAAGTTATAAGTTCAGATAAAAAATGCTATGTAAAGTAGATGAACTAGGATAAAAAAAGAATATCGTCCTGTGAGAACTAGTCTATACCTCTTTGAATTCACAACGTAAGATTGTTACACTTAATGTGATAAAAACGATTAAAGTTTCGTATTATTAAGACCAGAGACACGAATTTGGCCGGATTTCCTGTGTGATATAACGCAACTAATGATATCGTGAATTTGCAGGCATTTCTCGCTTATTTTTATTTCTCATTTATTTTCCTGTTTTATTGAACAAACCTTAATTATTTATTAAATGGTTTAGCAAAGCTTGCGACTTTTCCGTACAATCATTGGTGACGGGAGACCCTTTGTCATCTACCTCTGAAAGGAATAAGTAATACAAAATAATTGACCACAGAAGTAACATGGTAGAAGTATTTCATCTTCTTATACCTTCCTTGTCTGAACATCAAACAAGTTGAATAAGGTTTACAGCTGAAAAAGCACTCAAAAAATACCTTCACTTAATATAAAACAGTTTACAAAACAACTCCTTACTAGGTACCATATAATTAATGTAGATATATTACATATTGTATTTTTTTTTTAAATCCATTAAAGTTAAAATAAAAATACTTATGACCCCATCTCTGATCCTTTTTCTAACTCTGAATTTTGCACATAAACATCCTGTTAAATTGCTTCAAAACGACAAATTGAATTTATCAGGTATGTCAATTCCCACGCAAAATGCGTAAGGCACACACATTCAAGCATCAACTCACGCTCTCACGTAAAGGACCTGCAAACTCACCCATTTTGATAAAAAAGAAAAAAGCTGCAAAATTTAAAGCTAGCGCTGTAAAGTGAAGTTAAACGAAATTAAATGCCTCTCTAAAGTAATACCATTGCAAAACATCATGGTAGATGTATGGTGTGTGGAATTGTTGAACTGATCAGATCGTAAACTATTACAATAACTTTAAAAACGGTCAGTTTAGTTTAATTTTTCAAGTAGACCCACTCTGAAATTACCTATTGGGTTTTTCAGAACTTTTGTAATAATTAATGTCTGTGTTTTAACTCTTTGCAATGATTTCCATTTCTCCCGCCATCTCCTACAATAACACATTTCTAAGTTGACAAGTCAACAATCCGATGATAATTACAACAGATAATAATAAAATAAATTAAATTATGAAAATTAACGGTCTTTCACATAGAAAGTAAATAAAAAATGGTGTTGTATCTGAGTAGGTCAAATACCAACAACTGACTATTCCATTACCTGTTTTCATGCTGTCTTTAATCGTTTGGATAATGCAATTCGATAACCGGGAACACCAACAAAATTCCTTTAGTTAGATTTATAAATCACTTTCCTTCCTGATTTCTCGAAATCAATTTTAAATGTAAGAATAGCCATGTACTAAACAATCGAATGCTTTTCACTTCGTAATAGATTAAAAAATGAATACCATGTTAACCATTTTATTTATAGAAATCGACCGTTATATTAATAAATTTATCAGGTAAAAATGAGGTTAGTTATCAACTTCTTATAGATATCAGAGAACAACATAAAAAAACAACCTATTTTTATTGCATGAATGTAAAATGGAAAGGACCCACAGGGCCATTAGCTGGATTTCTGGTCATCTTAGGCCACTTTCGTCCTTGGTAAATTTAAAAAAATTGATCTCACATGTCTAACATAAATTATAGGACTGGTTACATTGTTACTTCGATTATAATTGCAGAGAAGAGAATCAACTTATTGATTACCTTCATTTTCCCTTTTCTTTTATTGTTGATTTGTTTCTGATTTTGTTTTCTGGCCAGCTATCGAACACCTTTGAAATGGTTTCGTTCGTCTCGTCAGTACCTGGAAACAACGTTCAAAGATTTCTTGTACATTATTTACTTTTGACTTTGTCTCGTATATTTTTCTAACAGAAAAGATTTAATGTTTTCTGTTTTAATACCAACTGGGTTTGTAAAGACCCACTTTTTCGATTTGAGGTAGTTTAATATGGTTAAGAACAATTATTCATTTTATACTTGACTTCCATTTTCTTATATCTTTTTTAATTGCCTTTGTAGTTATTTGCATCCGACACTACATCTAGTTTCTTATATTATAATCTTTCTCCATAAACCTGTGATGGATAGTTTTACTTCCCCACTTTCCTCCACAAAAGACATCATATACCTTACACGCTTTTGTTCTATAAAATTTTGCATAGTGTTATTAGAAGGACAAAATAGTGCTGTAGTTATACTATGAGCCATATTGTATAACTTTGAGTAGTATGGATTTTAGAAGCTATAACATTTTAAGTAGGTCGTTAACGACCTACTGGGCAGGTGGGTCGTTATCGACCCAGTGGGCCTACTGTATCGAAGTCAATTATTTGTACACAGATTTTACTTTTACATCATTTAACAACAAATGAATACATGTTTTTACACAGGAAGAATTTTATCGTAATTGTTTTGATTATATATATATATATATATATATATATATATATATATATAATAAATCACAGCCATATTCAATCCACTAGTGGATGAGGCCTCTCCCCGAAGGGAGGAGTTGGTCTACTGCTCCCACGCTGACCATATATATATATATATATATATATATATATATATATATATATATATAACTTTATAATTACCGAACCTAAATTTGAAAAAACAACTATTTGAATGCAATATGAATATACATACGGTACTTTATAATGACAGAGAGAATTTTATTGTATTTTTTGTTGATAAATGTTATAAAACCCGAACCTGTGTACAAATAAATTACTTAAAAACGGTATGCCCACTGGGTCATTAACGACCCACCTGCCCACTGGGTCCTTAACGACCCTCCCCGAAAATCCGGGAACTTAAATGTTTTCGAGGAAATGAAGCATATTTCTTTTATGTACGCCCTATTTGAAATGTTCACTCAAAATATGAACAAAATAGAGAACAAAAAATAGTTCTGGGCATATAGGGGTTAAAGTAAACGACGCAATGTTTTTCAGTTACAAATTGCGCTCAGCAAAGTTGACTAGTCGCCATGAACCATGATGGATTGCAAATCGTTCTAAAAATATGTAAAGTCGAAAAAATACACCACTTAGTTATCGCTTATACCCATTACAGTTGTACTGAACTAACAAGGCATACCACACAAATAATCACTCGGGATAACGCTTCAATTGTTAGCTAAGGAAACATCAAAAAGGATCTCCATGCATCCAGGTTTAGCCCGGACAGTTCGGGATTTCAAGTTGTGTCCGGTTTAGTTTCTGGGGTCGAGAAAAGTCTTTTATGTTGTTTCAATAAATTATCAATTATCGGCTAGGACTCACGCCGAACTAACTGTAATATTGTAATAAAAATAACGTTAATAATAATTCATATTTATAGTAATAAATTGTACTAGCTGAGATATCTATTACTTTATAGGATTCATAGTAATACCCAGATAGCATGCAAGTTTGCAACAAGATTGTAAGCTACGTGCTTTGAGCTTGTCAAACTTTATATTGTGTTAAACTTAGTATACAATCATGAAGCAAACCTAATCCAAGTTCTTTTTCAAACAAGTAGTTATGCGAGGAAGTTAATCAAACTTGAAATTTATTTCAATTTTATTTCGTTGTACTTCTGCTGTGGTCTCATTCAGCTGAATGTCCATCTTGTGCGAGGACTGTTTGGCCGTGAGGTAATCTTCGCCAAGTCACACCCATTTACTACATATGTTTCATGCGTACTGATGAACTAAGTATAAATAGCGTTCGGAAAGCGTGTGGTTCCGCAGTTTTCTATAGACTGAACATTTCTTTGCTGACGGAGGTAGCCGTGTCGTCCGAGTTTTTGACAAGTGACTCCATTATTGTGGGTTCGAATCACGGATATTTCTGTGTCTGGGTATGGATGTTTGGGTGTGTTTTTAACTTAGTTCTAAGGGTGTCAGTTGAAGCAAAGGAAATCAAGGTATATCAGTTAAAATCAGTACAGTAGTCTGCTGACTACAACATCGGGCTGGTGTAACAAGGGTTCTGAGATCAATTCACAACCAGAGCTATTTTCTCGGAACCGAAGGAAATTTCTTTCACTTTATTCACAGCTTTGTTTAGTTTAGTAATGATCCCCCTAGTACATAAATAACATCAGAATTATACTCCAGAAGTAATTTATCAGCGGCAATTTACTACACAAGCATACATTGACTATTTAATTCAGTTCGCACTCAATCCGACAGTAATACCCAAATTTATAAATATAATTTACAAAAATGGAGTTACTTCGCGAGTTCTTTTGAAACAGAGAAATACTCTTAACCCTACTACAAATCATGCATACCGTGATACGTCACCTATACAGTAGCCCTACGTCACCTGTACAGCTGCTCTGATTCAGTTGGCGGAACGGATATCTTTCGTTACATGGATGACCTATACTAAAGTTTACCCGTGTGTAACAGAATGGGGACGAGGTTGGATGGTTAACCAAAGGTGGTCAAAGCCAGCATGAATATTATAATTTAGAAGCAATATGTAAAGGACTAGTTAGTTATACAATGTTATATATGGAATTACAATGGCGAAAGCAGTTAACTAGATGCTAGAACGAACATCAAGGGAGAATCAACACCACGAATACTTACAGAGCGGAATTATGTCTCATGAAGCACTATTGACGAAGTAACATGGGAAAGAGAAGAACTAAAGGTTGTTTCCGCTTTTATGGAAGTCATAGATATGGAAATGAAAAGGAATGCGCAACCTCTGATAAAGTTCCGTGCGAGTCGTCGTTTGTTCGGTGTAAATAAAGTGATTAGAATGAGGACTCTAGATGACTTACTAGACTGCGAGAAAGAACCATATAATGCAAACTGAGAAAGATTAATATCGGTGCAGGCAGTAGAAATATTGTTAAAGGCGAAACATAATAATAGTATGTACTGTAGGTGAGATGATATGAATTCCACGTATTCTCTGTTATAGTTATTGAATGGAAGTTACAAACTCGAAAGTGTATGTAAACCTTATGTATGTAAAACAGCATTGTAGGTTATGTAAGAGCGCTATCGCGTGGAACCGTCGCGAACGAAACCACCAATGCCAATCCGCTGCGAAAAATGCCAGGAATACAACACACATACTACCGAACAATGTAGGAACCAGCCGAAATGCGGATACTGTACTGGCGCTCATGCAACTAACTCTTGCACTAACATCCAACAACCGCCAAAGTGCTCAACCTGCGAAGAACCTCACCCCACGTACAGTTATAAGTGTAAACAAAAACCTGCACCAGAAGCAAACAAACCAGACCTAGCTGTACCGATAAGAACGCATGACAGTACCATTCAAACAACACCAGAGATAACAACTGCTGAACCTGTGACCGTAGAACAGCTATTAAACTTCATAACACTGGCACTGCAAAATATCCACCCATTTATTCGTCCGCACATACTACACTAAATACAGCTAGCAGCACGAACAACGTTCCAGATCAACTTCTACGCAACCTATAATGGCCCGTATGTACATTTCCATTCAAATCCAATCTGTACAGAAGTCTAAACTCGTTATGAACATCCTGATCATGGGTTTAATTTTCCTATTTTTGAATATCCGCTCATTTCAAGAACACAAAACTCTATTCCAGCAACTACTACTAGAAGAAAAGGTCAATGCTTTCCTACTGAATGAAACCCACCTTTCTCCAAAATCCAAAAGCAACCTACCAGGGTATTCAATACTACGAAATGACAGCACACAACCCCTACTTAGAGCCAACGGAGGAGTAGCCATTGGGTTTTCACCAACAATACCATTCCGACAGTACCAGATAGCAAATTACAATCTACCGGAATACTTAATTACTACACTCTACTACAAAGCAACCTATGTCACACTGGCCACCATCTATGTCCGTCCACGACATCCAATACCAACAGAGTTCTTCCAATATATCTCAGACAACTTTCGTAGCTACATCATCCTGGCCGACATAAATTTTCACAGTAGAAGCAACCGCCAGAAAAATCAATTCTTAGATTTCATAGACAACCAAACATCCGGAGTGTTCCATCCGCCGCCAAAGCCTACAAGACCCGAATCAAATTCCAGTCCGGACATCATAATAATTTCGCAAAACCTATCAAGACGCTGCACAATAAATGTCCTAGATCCGCTCGGAAGCGATCATGTGCCGATAAAGGTGACACTTACCTCTGCACATGCTCAACCGCCAACCACAAATCCACCTCTATGCAAAGTAACTCATTGGGAAAAAGCCAACTGGGATAAATATAGAGACCACCTCACAACCGGACTAACAGATGTTGAGACAATAACCACTGAGGAAACATTACAAGCTACCATTGACCACCTTACCCATACTATAAACGCCGCATCCAAAAAGTACATACCTACATCAACAGTTAACCCATTCAAACCTAAACTACCGCCACAGTATCTGGCAATGATCAGACGTTCCAGAGAACTATTTCGAAACTACCGAGCAACAGGGAATATAGAATCACTCAGACACCATAGACAACTGCAACGAACAGTCTCCAACTATGTCAAAGCATATAAACTTCGGAGCTGGATCAAAATCTGTAACACACTTTGCGAAACAGCACATCCTACCGCATACTGGAAGAGGTTTAATACGCTCACGGGGAAAACACTCGCACCATCTACCCAATAATAGACAGAAATACACCGTTGCATACCGACAAAGAAAAAGCTGATGCATTCGCCACGAACCTACAGGAAATATTCACACCACAGATTCCTAGTCAACCTCCTGTCCGGCATCCTGTAGATAGATTCGACTTTGCATCACCCCACCTTCAACCAAACATGGACCACGTCTTGCCCATCAACAATCAACTCACTGCACCTGTAATACCCTCTGACATCAATGCCATAGTAACCTACAAAAGAAATACAGCACCAGGCCAAGACCAAATATCATATAGACACATCAAGGAAGCTCCGTATATTGTCATCCATCTACTTTGTGTTATCTACAATTTTATTCTAAAAACAGGTTACATACCAGCCGACTGGAAAACTTCCAAGACACTCATGTTTCTAAAACCTGATAAGCCTCCAGCTAAAGTTACTTCCTATAGACCGATTCAACTAACAGCCGTCTATAGCAAAATTCTAGAACGAATAATAGTCAACCGACTCCATATTCATCTAACAAAACGCAGCCTACTTCCGTACTACCAAGCTGGATTCCGACCCAAACACAGTATAACAGATCAGCTTCTCCGATTAACAAATGCAATCAGCAACCAATACAACACCACTAAACCTTCATGCCTGGTACTTTTTGATCTGGAAAAAGCATTCGACAAGGTGTGGCATCACGGATTTATCTCTAAACTTCTCAACTTCAGACTACCACTGGCATATATCAGGTTCATCTACAACTTTCTTTCCTGCCGAATCACATATGTTACCATAAACAATAACTCATCCTACCCGGTCTTTATAAATTCAGGAGTGCCACAAGGTTCAGCTCTGTCACCACTGCTATATCTATTGTTTGTGGCCGATATGCCACCACCTACTCCAAACGTCCACTACTTCCAGTTCGCAGACGATACAGCCTTCCTCGCTTTGGGAAACACAATTAAGCAAATCAACACATCACTACAAACAACAATAGACGCTTTCATAAACTGGTGCAAAACTTGGAGATTAAAACTAAACCCGACAAAAACCCAGTCAATAGTATTTATACCACCAAGAAAACGTTCAAGAGTGCACAAAAAACCCGGCCGATTGGACATTCATGTCAACAACATCCGACTTCGACCAACGAACACAGTCAAGTATCTAGGGGTAATCTTTGATAGACATCTTACGTGGAGAGCTCATCTAAAACAAATTAGCACCAAAGCATACAAGAGACCAAACCTGCTACGCAAACTGACTGGAACGACATGGGGACTCAACGCAACTACTGTGCTAAATACCTACAAAGTTTTCTTACGACCGATCCTAACATTCGGACACATTGCTTGGCTAGCGGCCGACCATAACCACTACCGAAAAATAAAAATACTCGAAAGACACGCAGCCAGAATCGCCTACAGGATCAAGCTACCAAGTCCAACTCAAGAACTCTACAATAGACTGCCTTTTCCCCATATTCTCTTCAACCTACAGTCTCTCCGCACAAAATATTTCACAAACAGATACCAAGACAACCATCCACTGCTTCAAGAAACACTCAACCTCGATGCCGAATACCACCATAACAACCCAATCACAAACACACCACTTTCCCTTCTTTTCACCATTTATCATCACTCGCTGTCCCCGAATCATTCTGATTTGCCAATAGCAGATGCATATAAGATAACAAATACACCCATCGATATTATTCCATAGAGATTACGTCCAAAGCGCCCGAAACAATTAGATAACACATCTCGTAGCCCGCACAACTACTTGACTTAGCGAAATACGCCACCGTGAAAGAAAGAAAAGACATGAAATGCCAAGGTAAAAATAAAATCTCCTAGACCATCCAAAATTATTATAAATTATTATTTACCCAAAACACCTACTACCCTAAAGAGGGCGTAACCCTCTAGAGGGCGCTTGCTATGACGTGTCATAGCCAGCACAAAAAAAAATGTAAGAGGGAACTTTATGATATATAAGCATTAGCGGGGCTCTGTCTCTGCGTGGTAAATGTCTCCGAATATTATGCTATTGTACGCCGTTTTTCATTTACGCTATTGTAATTCTTGCAAGAGTGAACACTCTTGGCTAAAATAATATGGGTGAAGATAGCCCCACTCTTGTACTAAGGCCAGAGTACCTCCAAGTGGGCATCTTTATCATTCTGCACCTCGAAGCAACCTAACGTGAGGAGATAAAAGTCACATAGGATGTTCTACAGTCGGTGTTTATAGGATATCCCAGACTCGTCATAGTAGCAAAGCATTCAGCGATATATATATAATACCGGAGAGAGATAATTCATATCAATAGACGATACAGTAAACGAAGAGAAGTTGAACGTTACAACCGACAATTTTTTACGCCGTCAAATGTTCGTATTTTGGTATGCAATTTTCAAGTAGTTAGTATACAACAATCTTGCCAGCTTACTTATAATATATTATATTTCTTATGTTATTGAATAACATTTAGCCAGAGATTTAAAACTATATGCTCGTATTCTCTGTCTTAAATTATTTCTGTATTAATCTAGGCACTTGTTATCGTCCCTTTGGCACTTTTATGTGCTTTTAGTTTGAATGCAGAACGTTATGACCCATCCACAGCAGAGTCAAAATCTTTTGGTCACGTAATCAGGTTCACGGTCATTGGCCGTCATGTTGTATTCAATATGGCGGATCGACAATTTTCTTAAGTGCTCATAACTCGGCTATCTCTCAACCGAATTTGGTTATACTTTTTATTGGAAAGATGAAGTTGCAAACTACACCTTCTTTCTTACAATGTGTTTAAACTTCCTAGTCAGTGATTCGCTAAGAAAATCTGAAAACCCAAATCTTATAACGATATCTTTAATTATTTATGCAATTCTCTCGAAAACGGCAAAAAGAAATAGGTATTATACAAAAAAGTGTAGAATTGCATAAG
The DNA here is from genome assembly GCA_022664845.1 of Lepisma saccharinum. Lineage (NCBI taxonomy): Eukaryota > Metazoa > Arthropoda > Insecta > Zygentoma > Lepismatidae > Lepisma > Lepisma saccharinum. The sequence goes on along the minus strand of JAGDQP010050150.1, from coordinate 3,150 downwards.
GTTTAATTTGATGTAATAAACATGTAGTTTTGGAACAATTTATTAAATAATTAAACTAAAATGAAAGCAGTTATGAATAACTTTAAACATCAACGGGAAACCCTCTTTGGAAATTCAAACAGTGGTGGCACTGGCATGGTCATATTCAAAGACGAGGCTGATGATAAAAATAACAATGAAAACATCTCTAATCGGTTACCAATTCAGAACTCCGAAGGTCGTTCCTCTTTGTACTGCATGCAGTCTTGTGAACAGATCAAACATTTTCCTAAACTCAAGTACAGAGGAAAATTTTCAAAAGATGTTTTCATACAAGAGCATAGTAGTCACTGTGTTAGTTCCGCTTTACCAGCACATCAAGAAGACATTATATGAATTAAATGTCTTTGCTATCTGGAAATCCAAGAAGATAACTTTGAAACTCATTTCTTTTAAAACTCATTTATGAGACGAAGATTTTCTCGTACTCTAACTTAATTTACGCCTATCCTACTGAATTCAGTTCATGAAGAATTTTCCCGATTGGGTACTATCATTAAACCTGAAAAAAAAGATGCGCTATGGTGGAGTTTATAGGAGAGAAGGATATAATATTTTTAAGGACGGATGACTTTTTAAAATATATCTGTAAGACTTGCCGGCTTTCAGTTTGCAAAAAGAAGTAATGTCATGTATTGTGGAATACTTAGAAGCATGTATGGGAAGCTTCCATAGCACGGTAGCGGTGCTAACGGGACAGCAAGAGGGTCACCGGGATGATAGTGGTCCTTTTCTACTAAAAGGCTTAATTTAATGGAATTAAATTAAAGTTTTGCTATTGCACGTTGTCTCTTTGTGGTGTTGTACCGCCATAAAACATCTCCTTTCTTTTTCCTCCCGTTGCCGCTATTGATCGTTACTTGAAGCGCGTCAAATAGTACAACCACGTCGACTGATATGGCAATATTGAAATTTATGACATCGATCGACATTGTTTCACGACATTGACCCCATATCTTGGCAAATATCGGTTAACGATCGATCGACATCGTTCAACATCAAACACCGACGTTGCTCAGTATCGGTTATTGAGTTAGCTCAATATCAGCCATTGACAAAATAAAAACAATGCAATTCTGTTTTAAACATAATAAACAAAGCTGGCCGCATGTTGAAAACAACATGAAGTTTCTTGTTTTACCACCAGATGGATATATCATTGCTTGAATAAACATCGGTTGCTCACATAGGTCAACATAAACATAGATTATCGATGTAGACTGATATTGTTCAATGACGAATGCTCTTTTATTCAGTTTCATTTATTCATTATGAACAAGAAAATTGCAGAAAAATCTATTTCTTCTTTGCACAATATTTACTATAGTTTTTGAAAACAGGCAAATTAGTGACACCGATAACCGATGTCGATTCCGCATTGTTCGACGTGGGCTCAAGCAGGGTCACACTCCCACCTGCATTAGCGATGTGGAGCGATGTCAGTCCCATGGACTCCCATCAACAGACAACGTGCATGTGCTACTGGGAGCGGTACGTTTATGACGTTGGGGGTTCACGAGAACAGTGGACAACTTTCCCATTGTGCGATGATGTAAGTAGAAGACTTTGCACTACTTAGCAAAATTAAATATTAAATCTAAGAAGTTCCAGCGAATGCCTATAGAATGGATGATAGAAAACAACAAATATTCAATCTCAAATCACAAGTTATAATCTACTTCTTCAATCATAACACTTCAGAATTTACTTCTCGTATGGAGCGTATTCGAAGCAATATAGATTTGAAAACATAAAGTATTTCTTTTTTCAGACCATGAAAATCTTAAACGAATTAGGACAACAGTAACAATAAGGACAACTTTTGGGGACGCCATACAAAGATCTCAATTACAGCGGGACAAATAGAAAATATTTATTACCTGCTACCGGGAGTGGTTGTAGTTTTTCCATATTTGCCTGGAAGGTAAAGAAGTAGAGAATATTTTTGTTGAAACTATAATATTTGAAGACCACTTGAAAAGAACATACTTTGTTCAATTTTCTTGATTTTGCAGAAGAGCGTTTTAAAAACCTATAATCAGCATTGTGTTTACCTGCAAATCAAATAACTGACGGACTATGCATATTCCTCACATCTTTTCATTATAATGAGTTTTAAAAAGACTTCAAAGGATAACCAGATTACACTCTTATCTAAATTTGGACAAAGCACGTTTTTTTCCTTAGGTATTCATTTGATGACAATCTTGTAGAAAGTGTCCTTCTTAGGACACATTATTCAAGGTACCTCAATCAGCCACAATTTTCGAAGTGATAAAAGAAAGAATGCCAACAATGATGCAAAAACTCAAGAAGGTTACAAAAATTGGGATTTGAACATCCGTGCTCTAATGCGAGCTATTCCTCTGCTGCAGAGGGTCATCTGGTTTCCTGCTCGATCCCTGATCATTCCATGTAAACTTTGTGGTGGACAAACACCATGTGCTTGAGTTTACTCGTGGCTCTACCGTTTCCTCCCATTTTCTTCATTCCACCAATTCTTCCATCATCCTCCTTTCGGCTTGATCTAAAAGTTGCCTAAAAACCTTAAATCAAATTCAATCCAACCAGGCAAAAAGAAGCTGTTACGCTTTATGACCTTACCAAATATAAAAGCCATATTTCACAATGCTGAATTGAACTTTCATTTAAGGCCTAAGGAGATTTTTCAATGTATTCGAGATATATGTGGAATAATTTATGAAGATGAATAATCTCTCTGTCGGGAATTTCTTGCAGCTACAATTGGTCATTATGACAAATGAAATGTGTGAAGGCAACAGCAAGTTTCTTGGATAAGTAAGGGAATCCTTTTTGTATTTGTGCCTGCAGTGAAAATTGCCTGGCAAATATAATTACGAGAAAAGGAGAATAAAGAAAAAGGACAGTCACTTTCAACTGAACTGCATCCAAATAAGTGAGGAAGGACATTTAAGTTTTGTGAGAAAGAGGTTCGTTGAAGAATCAATATCAATAATGTACCTTCTAAAGAGAATCTACCAAACATTAAAAACTGTCAAAAGCACGGAAGTTAGTGTTGAAGAATAAACTGCTAAAGCTATTTGGAAAAGGCATCTTCTGTTCTGTCAAATGACATTAACGTAACTTTTC
>JAGDQP010050149.1:0-14317 GCA_022664845.1 Lepisma saccharinum | reverse complement strand
AGTTTGGGTCGAGCGCAAAACTTTTTGTTGGTGGCGCAAAAAAGCGCAAAACTCAAGTGATAATATGGCATAGGTCCGAACTCTGAACTCTTAATTTAACTGTCGGGTTCCAGCTTTCTTTAATTTGGACCCCGGGTTGAATTTTGCCTATAACTTTAGTTTGGGTCGAGCGCAAAACCTTTTGTTGGTGGCGCAAAAAAGCGCAAAACTCAAGTGATAATATGGCATAGGTCCGAACTCTGAACTCTTAATTTAACTGTCAGGTTCCAGCTTTCTTTAATTTAGACTCTGGGTTGAATTTTGCCTATAACTTTAGTTTGGGTCGAGCGCAAAACTTTTTATTGGTGACACAAAATAGCGCAAAACTCAAGTGATGAAATGGCATAGGTCCGAATATTGAACTCGGTTTTCGGGTTCCAGCGTGAAGTTGGAACCCGACTTGATTTTTGCCTATAACTTTGTTTTGGGTCGAGCGCAAAACTTTATTTGTGGCGCAAAAAAGCGCAAAACTTCTGATAAGTTTTTTTGTCGGGTTCCATTTTCGGGTTCCAACTTCACAGAGCTGAAATTAGCTGTATATGTGAGTGCTGCTAACAGACTCGTTTGTCAGCGTCACAGGAAGAACTACCCTTCTTCATTATGTTCTTTTGATTTTTTGCTACTTTTGATTTTTTGCTACTTTTGATTCAATTTTATCTGTTCTCTCTTCTTTTTCTTCTTCTTCTCTCTCCGTTCCTCTCTCTCTCTCTCTCTCTCTCTCTAATATATTTGTCTCTCTAACATCGATTTCCATTTCCATCATGAAATGAGAGTACATTTAAAAAATAATAATTTGTATCATTCTTCTGTGATGTGAGATATGTCGAAATATCTCCTACACAATTTTAAAACAAAGAATTTTGTTTTTCGCAGAAGCAGGTAACATTCCCGGAGATTCGTTTTACTGTGCATCAGAAGGCTTTTATCCACATCCTACAGTGTGCAATAAGTTCTACCGCTGCGTGAACGAAAAAGGGCAATTAGTGGTTTTTCCCTTTGACTGCGCCCCTGGGACAGTGTTCGATACACACCTCAAGACATGCAACTTCAAACACAAAGTCGCTCTTCGACCAGGTTGTCTCATTGATTGGAACACTGGTGGCGAAGTTCCTTCCAATGAATGGCCACAGCAACCAATTCCAGGAGGAAATCAAGAACCTGTCTTCTCTGAGTTTCCAGAGGCTTCAAAGGTTAAAGGACTTGGTGTTCTTCCGCCTGAGCAAAACATAGATCCACGACAAGGTTTCGACTTTGACAAACTAGATGATTCATATTACTACGATGGTGCATAACAATGTAATCAGGGACAGATCCAACAATTGGCTTTTAGATGTTGAGTGAGAATACCAGTCTTTTTTTTTCTACAATACTCAAATTATTCAAGTATATGTAAAAGTATTTAGCAATATCTTTGTGGAATACTAGATCATGTTAATCTAGGGTTACCAGACGTCCTTATTTTCCCGGACATGTCCTCTTTCGTCCGGGTTAATTTCAATGTTGCCTTCTTTTTGGTATAATAATTGTTCTAGTGTTGTATATTTTCACATCAATGTCGTTATAACTGAAATTTTGACAAATATACTTTTAATTAAAAGTATTAGTAAATTGTAAATTTACATTTATTTAGAATATTGTTACTTTAATAACTTTGTATATCTTGTATTTACTTATTTTCTGTTTGTCTTCTTCTCGTTAGATGACACCTGATTTCTACTTTGTTTCAAGTCCATGATTCTTTATGAACACACTTTTAAAATTTGTATAATGTTCTTGTGTTCGTAGAGGTTATAGTCCCAGTGTCATCAATCATTGTATCCTTCATTGCTTACGGAATGAATATAAATATTTACGTCATCATTATTAGCGACTAAGAACATTTTTTTTTTTTTTTTTTTAGTTTAGTTTATAAATTTCTTCTTCCCAACTACAACACAGGCTAGGGCTTCAACAAAAACACGTAGACTTAAATTGCCTTCAAATTTGAAAATCAGCTAGGCCTACCTAAATTTACCTGACCGTATTTAATCTAGTATCTATACAACCTCCTTTATGTAATATTTTATTACTACATCCTGTCCCTGATACAATGGGATAGTCTTCGAGAGGTGATTATTCACATCAGAACAACAAAACAGGTTTTTTTTTAAAAGATATTTCGAAACATACGTAGTTTAGGAGCTACATGTGCTCAAAGTTTATAGCGAGGCATCGTTACATATAGCGTATAATATCTTGACCAACAAGCAGATTCTTTGTAGATGCTGCGATGATTTATTAGGTCCTCACAGGAACCTCGAAACACAGAAAAGGGGGTGAAAACCACAGCTCTATGTATTACCGTAAATTTGAACAATACAAGCAGGTAGAGACAAAAATAAGTTGAAATTTGAAACCATCAATTTCGATTTATCCTTTCGTTACAATCAGATAACACTACAGACTCAGTTTCTGGTATTTTTGTATTACAAGCACTTCTGTCGAATTAGAGATACCATACTCGTTGAAATTTCACTCCTTTCTTCACCTTCACTTTGGATACCCATTTGCTTACCTCTGCAAGTTTTTTTTAACTGTTGACGCAGTTTCTCGTACAGTAACTAAAACAATCTTTCTATTATATTTAATTCATGTGACCAGGAGTCTATGCTATACTCTGTTTTGTCCTTTCTTATTATAGATTAAAACTATACTTGTTGTGACTTCATTGCTATTTGTAAACAATGTTATTACAAATTTGTTTTAATCAAGCTTTTTTCTAACATGTCATTAATGCACATTTCTCTGAAGACAGTGAACGAAAAAGAAATCGTAGTTAAAGTAATTGTAAGTCATTTTCTTGTTTTAATAAATTTTAATTTTTCATTGTTAGAATAAATGAATAAACAGGCTTGAGTTAAAATAAAGTACTTTTCATTATTTATAAATAATCCCTAATTCTTTTGTTTTACTTATTCTTCGTTGTCAACCGTTTAAAAAGAAATCAGAAACTTTTCTGAAAAAAATCAAGTAATCCAAGCTAATAATGGCTGCATGAAAATTTCCAGTCATATTGATAAACCTTTCCGATTCCACTCTTTCCTCTCTAAAAATAATTTAAAGAGTTTGATCGAAATAAATTATTAAATCAATGTATTTTTCATCTTGTTATATTCTTTAACAGTGATGGTTTATACAAAATATTTCGTAATGATAAATTTTAACAATAGTATTGCAATATGGCATCTTTCTTTTCCGGATTTATTTTTGTCATATTCATTTTATTCTCGTCTGTTGTGTGAAGAAAAGTTTCAGAAGGATATTGAGTACTGCCTGTTCGTATATCTCTCCTCTTATTGCAATTAAAACCCTGCAGAAACAAAAAAAGAAAGCTCAGAGTGAGTAATAACTCAATTTTCTTAAACCTGTTTATATAAAGGAACTATGAATAGAAAATAGAAATTTTCCCTTGATTAATAATATGCGTAAGATTAATTTAAAAAAAAAACCCTTTCGGCAGGCCTACAGGCTGAGGTAGATTTCCAAGTTTCGCTGGGAGCCGGGGCTCGCCCCCCAACTTCAGTGCTTTTGAGAGGATGCGCCTCCTTTATCTTAACCAAAATCTCCCTGCACCACTACACCACCACGGAGTACATCTTCACCCTCCCACGGTTGGCTGCGCCCCCAAAGGGAAGATTATTGTAACCTACTCTTGGTCATACACCTTCATTGAAAATTTCGTTTCTCTACCTTCAATGATTTGGAAATTGGGTTTTTGGGGCGGCCATTTTGGATCCAAGTTGACGACCTTTTGAAAGTTTTCTTATTTTGTCGTGACCTACTTGTGATAGTACAACTTCAAGTAAAATTTCATTTATCCAGCTCAAACGGTGTGCAAAATGGGATTTTGGGCGGTCATTTTGGATCCAAGATGGCGACTTTTCTCAAATGTTGTGATATTTCCCTAAGCTACTCGTCATAATGCACCTTTATGCCAAATTTCGTATCTCTAGCTCAAACGGTGTGGAAAATGGATTTTTAGGTCCGCCATTTTGGAACCAAGATGGCGTCTTTGAACTCATTAGGTAACATTTTCGTAATCAAAAAGTGATGTTGTACCTTTATGCCAAATTTGATTTCAATAGCCCCAGCAGTTTAGGCTGTGTATTCTATACAACAATGGGTTCGGCGGCCATTTTGGATCCAAGATGGCTACCGATTTTGCTCATTAACGAACTTAACCGAGCTATTAAGACTAGAAACAACATATAAAAATTTGGTATATATATTTTACACTTTCATATCGTACCGATCTCAATAGGTATATTTTCTTCGAAATCTACCTAATAGTGGCAACAATTGGATCAGTTTGATTGAAGGTAATATTCCACCTGGCATTAGTTTTGCAAAACTAATAAAAAAAACTCTATTTCGGTTAAACTAATAGTCCAAACTAAAAACTTATAACTACTTAATGCTCTTTGATCTTTTCGTATAACTTTGTAATTATATGTTATTGGTTTTGGCCGCTAGTTTAACCACAAAATAGTTTTCATTTTACTTTATAAATATAACGTCAGATGGAATATTAGCCTTCTTAATCCCACGATACTATTCAATATTTTCCTGTTAGTAAAGTGTAACTAACTTCTTATGCGAAAGGGGATTTTTCACTAGAAGTATTTAACCGATATAAAAAATGTTGATGAACGACAACCTACTGCAAAAACTGCATTTCATGACTAAATAATACAGCATGCATCGATGAGGAATACACTCTCATTCAGAAATTTCCAAAAGAATATGAACACCAGAATTTTAGTGACAATTGTCACCATTAGCTACAACTAGCTGTGTAATTAACTGCTTATAATGATTAATAATTTTAGATAAACTTATTTTAGGTCGTATGGATCTTTCCGTATAAGCATATATACAGGGTGTCCCATTTTAATCAAACCACTGCAAATATTGCAAAGCACTGAAAGAAAATACAAAAAGTGTGCAGTGGAACATGTAGCGACAGAGGGGAGGACAGCCTTCCATGCACAAAATGGAGTTATGTCACAGGCACCGTGTTGCCACCTCGACACAAACTTTTATTTTATTTTTTTCAAATGGGATAAAGGCTCAATACTTTCGGAGGTGATAGTATGAGGCAACACTGAGAACCTGATGATATCGTGTTTTAAATCCTGATATCCACCATGCTATTACAAATAAATTTCCACCAACAAAAGTATCATTCAATGCGTCGTTTAACTCCATTGTGCATGGAACGCTGTCCTCCCCTCTGTCGCTACATGTTCCACTGAACACTTTTTGTATTTTATTTTGCAATATTCCAGTGGTTTGATTAAAATGGGACACCCTGTAGAAATATATTTTAAATATAAGCATATAAATATATATATTTAAACAACACCTGGATTTGCTTGGAATGCAACACTATCTGAAACCAGACTTGACTTACAATTATTATAATATGGTCATATGTAATTTTTTTTTAAACAGTTTATACGATGGGAGAGGATTATTTAGAATGCTAAACCTAAAAATCTTTACAATAATTATGAAAAAATGATAATAAATCATCTTTTGTTGTACGTTTTTCACACTAAATTCAAAGAGTGGAATTCGGAGGAATAATATTGTCTTTTGAGAGCGGAAAGAGGGGCCACTCTTTTAAATTGAATTTTCGTCGGAGAAAAAATGAGAAATTTTCTCTCGAAAATAGATGGTAGTCCATTTTGATGGGAATGTAGACATAATATTTTTTTCAGGTGAATTTCCATAAAAGAAAATAATTATCTACTTATGAATGAAAAAGAGGTAAAAAAAATAATGCCATGGAGATTTGAATCCTGTACTTTTCGTTCAGCTATTCAAAGCCTTAACCGCTCAGTCAGTCAGTCACTTGCAAGATACGCCTTCGAAATTATTTCTTTCGTCTCGTCAGGTACTTGAGAACAACATTCAGAGATTTCTTGAAAATGTCTTACTCTTGACGTCTTTTGGTATATTTCTGTCACTGAGAAAAGTTATCAGGTACTCTGTTGTCATTTATAATTAAACGCAACGCGATAAATTTAACAGTGTAACTTCGTTTTTCGCTAACATTCGCAGTAACAAATGGCGGAGAATAAACACAGCTACTAGCAATTATGCATTGTGAATCAGTCTAAAAAGATGTGAAATCGCTCTTTCAAGTTTGAAGAATAAATTGCATCCAAAACCATCAAAATTTCATCTATCAGCTTATCCCATAAGTAATGTCGTATTTTTGAACCGTGAGAAAAAAGAACCATAACTTACCTGGAACACTACTTTTAGTCAGGAAAATAGTCTCCATCGGACTCCATAACACTCTGCCACCTGTCAACCAGTTGTTGACTCCCCCGCTGAAAGAAGTAACAGGTTTTGGAGGCAAAAAACTGAGTCACTATTCATCGCATGTCGTGCTCATTTTGCAGTGTTTTGCAGGAAAACTAGTTTTGCAGGATGCGAAAAAGACAATAGTCTGTTGGTACACGACTTTAAATTGCCGAGTGGGGGAGTTCCTCCCAGCCACATTCCTAGATCTTAGCATAGATCTTTCTTGACGTTTATGGACACGTGTTATCACCGTGGATGAGTACATCCTTGCAATTAACCAGAGCAGGATGTTTCTCCAACAATGCAGTTCGTAGGCGTTCAAGTTGCTGGCAGTAGACATCTGCATTGATGATCTGGTTACATGGCAAGAGCTCAAAATGGATTATCCCACGGATATCCCACCAACACTCAACATCACTTTGCAGGGGTGGATATCCTGTTTCGGCATAGTCCCTTCGGGTACTCACTGTCGTTCGCGTGTAATGTTATGGTAGGGAACCCATTTTTCATCTCCTGTTACCATTCTGTCCAGAAATGACTCACGTCTGTGACGGGTGAGCAAGAAACTGCAGATGTCAACTCACTACTGCTTCTGTTGAGGTGTTAAGGCATATCGAGTATACCTTTTCCGAGCTTCGACACATACCCAAGTTCCTGCAGATGACGAACGGTCGAATGGGTGACATGGAGTTCGCTGGACAGATATTCAACAGTTTGCATTGGATTTGCCTCCACCGCTGCTCGAAGGGCATCGTTGTCCAGCTGTAGAGGACTCTCTTCTCGTGGCTTGTCGGTGAGGCTGGTGTTCTCATACCGAAACCTCTGGATCCACCTCTGACACTTTTTCGCACATCCACAGCACCCTGATCATATACGGCATTAATGTTTCGTGCCGCTGCGCTGGCTGGATGTCCCTGGTGAAATTCATACAGCATGACATGCATTATGTGGTCCTCTAACACTGCCATGATCAAACACAAGCAACACGTCCAAAACGTGGAGTAGACCGTTCTCCTTCTGCACACTGTTGCACAATCAACAGCCCTATATGACTCAACTATGGCACGTGACGTCTACTTCACTATTCGCTCATCAGATTGAGCTATTGCAGCGGTCTTTGTGCATACGACATTAGTTTTGGGATAATCCGGTAGAATTTTCCATCCAAAGTGAGAGCTAGTCATTTCATTGAAAACTACTCTTTTTGATCGAAAAATCCGCGCTACAAAGAGTGGTCCCTCTCTCTGCTTTAAAAGAGTGAACATTCCGCTCTTTTGATTTAGTGTGTTTAGACTTGAACAATTTGTGATTTAGCGATGGTCGTTTATGTTTGCCTGAAGATGAATTGTATTAGTAAACAGCACTCACGTCGCGGAATAATAAAAATAATATAAAATTGCATGGACGAAAGTCACTTCTGTACACGCTTTATATTAACTTACCCTGTAATCATCTCTGGTACAAATCTTGTGATTATTTTTTAACTCACTTCCCATCATCCGATTTCTTTAAAATTTTGTATACTTGATTGCTTCCAATGACAATACAATATTCAATCATTAGATATACGATAGAATAATCAAATTAACTGTAATTAATTAATTAAATAAATAATTGGAAATTATCCTTAAATGCACGCAACGCCGCACATATTGTGTGAAGTTTGGGTTTCCTATCTCGGCAGGGAGTTTAAAAGTCGTCTATTATACAGAAAAAAAATAATTAAAAAAGGATTTTAAAAAAAAAACGCTTTTTTAAAGATGAACTAAAAAGTAAAAAAATAATAAATTGAATTAGTTTTATGAATCGGAAAATAAAAGCGTGGGTGCTCTTTTTTACCGTATCATAAAATCATAATATCTAAGAGCACTCACGCTTTTATTTTCCGATTCATAAGATTTTATCAATTTGTTATTTCTTTACTTTTTAGTCCATCTTAAAAAAGCGTCTTCTTTAAAATCCTTTTTCAATTATTTTTTTTTTAAAGTCAACCTTCATTATAGTGGATTTTAACATGATGACCATCAGGACTTCCTCATGGTACCTGAAAATCAGAGACCAGCTCATGCAAGATAAGAAGTTGTTACTAACACTGTGTGATAAAGAACATTACATTGATCTCAATAAACATATGACATTTAATTTAAAAGGTGATTGGCATATTCGTCATGTTCATCTAATATAATGGTTTCGTCAATCCAATATGCCTTACACTGTATATTAAGTTCAATACAATGCTGAACCTTAAAATTAATTCCAAGAAACCCTACCTTTCTAATTACTGGAAAATCCTGGAAGAAATCGTAATGGAAATAAGTCAGTATTTTCCTTCTGTAGCAGTTAGGGGCCAGTCCTAAGTTCTTCTGCCGTGAAGTATTCTAACTCAGGTTTTGTATGGTAATAACTGTTGATATAATACCAGGAAAATCAATTTTATCAATAATTGTTCCAGGCTTTCCCTTTTCTACTGCAAATTGTTATGCAGCCAATTCCATCACCTTTCTTCGATGTCTGAAAAATCGTGACAATGCCAATTGTATTAGTGTTTACATTGCAATGGGCTTTAAACTCATAATTACGATAATAATTAGATACTAACTACAAATGCTTACCATGCGCCTTGCACGATATACTACATCCTATATACTACAAGTTAAGTGATATTGTGCTTCAAAGGTCATGCTTGGAGTTTTTCCCGATACTGCACTGATGCATTCACTTGAACGCCGCACAAATACAATCTGAAATATCGAGAAATTTTGTATTAACAGTTGAATGCATTACGGACACTTAAATATCTTTAAAAAAAAAAACATTGAAACCTAATTTATATATTTGTTTTACGTTTTAGAGCTGTAGAATTATCTGTGACCCAAGTACGACCGCCAAGTAAGCATAACACGTGGAGGGGGGGGGGAGACGTGAAGGCAGTTAGATTCTCTGTTGTACGTACCATTCCAGCAATTGCCGGGTACGACGGAGGTTATGCTACAACTTTCATTAATTGAGGAAGTCAAAATCTGTCTCTGTGCTCTATGTACTGTTTATTTGTCCGCCAAACTCTGCAAGTCTTTTTTTTTTATATGAAGACGGTGGAGTCTGGTCAGAAACTTTGATTTCTTATCCTTAATTTATTTAATTTAAAACATCGGCGAAAAGCAGTAGTCGGCTATCGTTATGATGTTCCAAATACTTTGAAATCTCGTTGAGTATCTGTAAGCCCTGATGAAGGCGTAAATATGAATATTCAACATTTTAATAAAAGTAAACACGTTGAATATTTTAAATGGGTCGCCTTTTGATTTTGGTCAGTTTTCTCGCTTTATCTTGAAGATGTTTGACAGAAAATGATTCTGCTGGAATGTACGTATACAAGTACCCAGAAGTAATTAGACGTTCACTCACTTACATCTTAGAATACAAAAAGGCACGAAAATATTTAAGATTTCTGAAACACCTGACCTGACAGAAGTAAATGGATTTCATTTTTTAAAATCAGTGTGAAAATTTAGGTCAGGACCATCTACTTATTTCTAAACATCAGTATTTATTCAGAGCATTGTAAGTTCAGAGTAACAGTGGTCTAACTTAATTTGCAAGTATGTCACAACTAAACATGCGTTATTTTTAAATAATACCATCAATGTTCCAGAAATTTAGTTAATAATTTAGTACGTTCCAGTTTTCAGACACTTCATAAACAATCTTAACGATATACAGTTGAGGTGCTGAGAAGCAGAATGATGCAAGTGATATTAGAAAATTTTTGTGTTTTATTATGTAAAACGAAATATGTGTGGCACACAATAATATTTTCTACAAAGACGCCATATATTCTAATGTGTTTTGTGACTTTTTTGTGTCATATATATATATATAACATAAACTCGAACTGTTTTCTTTATCAATGTCACTTGCAACCTTTTGCTTCTCAGCCCCTCAGTTAATTAATTACACACTAGCGACAAATAAAGATAACTTACTTTCCTAAGCTATAGAGTAAGTATTCCAAGTTATTCTCTGCAAACTTTACACACAAAGCCACGTTAATTGTGTCAGAAGGCAACGATCTATTCAGAACAGATTGAAAAATGCCGTATGGTGCTATTTCTATCGTAATAGCATTCTTTGGGATATGTTTGATGGCTTCTCCGAATCGAACACGGCCTAAGAGATTGTTGGTGTGGTACTCTGCAGAGGAATATTTCGCACTTTCAGAGCTCCAATCCTTTTCGCTCAGAGACGAACAAATCCATCGGGAACTTCGTGGTTTGGGCTCTGGAATTAGCTGCAAGAAAAGGATTCAATCCAAAATGAGTTTCGTCCTAAAATATATTGTAAAAGCTAATTCATTTATTTTATAATTTTTTACACATACACATGCTTTAGTTCTCTTAGCTTGTGCTGAAGAAGCTTAATTAATGTATTCAAGAAGTGTAGGCAGTGCGTAAAGTTCAGAGGTTTTGCCAGAATTTCTAGTTTGCGGGGTGAGCAGTGTTTTAATAGAATTTTCAGAGTTTCTAGCAATTTTTAACTGTAAAGCAAATTAAAGTTAGGGCGTGTTCGAGAATTTGGGAGGGGTATCTTATAGAATCAATACTCAAAACTTCTTGAAGGTCGTTCTTGTATGTTTCTTGCCCACTTTTTAGGATTATAGTTTACACGCTTCTTGTACATCTCTTCATAATATGTTATGGTCAATTGTTATTCAATTTGGTCGAATTTCTTCAGTATACAGGGTGATTCACTAACTCTATCCAGTCCCATAGCTCAGAACGTATTTGACTTTAAGTTTTGAAACAAAAAGAAATGAGATAGCATAAGTGTTTATGGAGAGTGGAAATATGATCTTGGGAAGTCAGTCGTGTTCAGAAAACATATTGTTCACTTCCAAAACTCTTGCCGGTTTGCTATCGAAGCAATGACAATTACAATACATAAATAGTTTTTGGTTAAATAACTTGAAACTCCATTGGAACTTATATACAAGTTTGTAATGAAACCGAACCACCAGAAAGAAAAATATTTTTTTAAGGTTTATTATTCTTTCAAATTAGTTGTATGTAAGAGTTGACAAAATTTGCATGTCTTAGGTTGAAAATTTTGAGTGTGTAAATGCTGCTTTCAATGTAAAATAGGAAATAAAAATTAATTGTCAATTCATTGCTTTAATACCATGTAATGAGTTTCCAAAAACAAGAAGGTAAATATGTTGATTTTGTAATGTTCATCATTGCCGATATAATTTGTACCTAATATTTCATAAGTGTTGCTCACGAATGTAAACCTTAGTTTCTAAATATATGGGATTGAAACATTGGTGCAACTGAAGCCAGAGGAAGCCATATTGTATCCTGTTTCCTTATCGGCAACGAAAGCTTGGAAATTTGTGGTACCTGTATTTTTAACCTGCCAAACACTTCTAAAACGTGTATTTTAATTTTTAATTACCTCTCATGAGAGTTACTAACACTGCTTTCTGCACCATCAATAAATTAGTTACGCTTTATAATGGTGCCATTTTAGCACATTTGGTCACCAGCATTGACTATCTTTCATAAATTATTTGATTGCTTCTAGCTTTGATTTTTTCAAAAATTCTCATGAGTGTTACTGCTCATGAGTCATGAGCATAGGCGGCGGAACGGGGGAGGCTTGGGGTTTTAGCCCCCCCACGAAATATTTTCAGTCTAAGTTCTTATAAGTCAGTGACGTCGCGTATAAACGTTCACAGGAGCACGTGAACTGCCAACTATTTTAGAATTATTATTATTATTATTATTATTATTATTATTATTATTTTCGTTTCAGATTGTGTTTCTTATCGAAAGATTTAAAAACACACCACATTTTAAATTGTTACACTGAGGCATAGGTATACAGTTGGTTTATCAAGCTGTTATTACTCTCCAATTTGTTTCCAGTTCACATTTCGTTTGTGAACGCATTGCCCCATATGCGCTTAACTGGCGTTAGGCCTAACTTATAACATTGTGTATATGGGACCTTGGCGTGCACAATCCTAGAGTGAACGAAGATAGCAGAAGAACAGGGCTGAGCACTGTTGCTAACTCTCCTTGACTTTTCCACCCGTTCTCGTGTTTAAAATGTAATCAAATCTTCTGGCAGAAGCAAGGATAAACGTTCATTACATACCAAAATCGCAATATACACAATAAATCGTTTATGGACGAATATATTAAACGCTTAAATAACATAATGTTACATCTCTATTTACATAAAATTGTTTGAGTTCCAGTATCAGTAATAAACGAAGAGCTAATGAACAGTATCAAGCAGTTTGCAACATTGCGTAAACAATAAACAACCTTTTTTTTTTTTTTTTAGTGTGTCGTGCGAGAGATTGAAGGGATTTTCGGAACTGATTTGTTCGTTTCGTCATTAAAGATTTATTAAGAGAAAAGGAGGCATTTTATAAAACATGTATTTTTCAACACATTCCATTGCATAATAAACTCTCAATCTTTTGCGCTTAACTATCTTTACGGAATAAATTTAGGGCAAAGAGGCTACTCCCAACTCCCTCATACCTAAAAGCGCCAAAATACGAGATCTGAAGAGTGATATTATGAGTTTCTTTTATTTTGTGAGATATATCGTAATTTTGTGTGCTGCAAGAAGTAGATTAATATAATTTCTGTTCACCAATCACAGTCCTCAGATACCTTATAAGGAAGAGAGAAAACATTGCCTACTTTAGTGAGTTATTTTATAATATTGAACACCGATTTGAATGAGTGTTTTTTCCACGTTTGAATGAAGTGTGTTGTGAAGCTGTGTGGAAGTGAAGGAGTATTGTTTCAGTGTGTTTAGTGTACTGGTGCGTAGTGCGTTACTGCCATCAATATGAATTCCGTTCATAGATTGCAATCGGTGTCTTTTAATAAGTTGACAGAATCTGAAATACTCGAAATTAAAACTTTGGGTTCTCATCAGCCGAACCTAACTCTGAATCAGGAAGTGAAAGGTAAAGCTCATACATATCGTCGCACTTTTAATAGTGATTGGTACAAAAAGCACAAGTGGCTTACAGGATGTGACGTAAAAATGGCATTGTCTTGTTTTCCCTGCATGTTGTTTGAAGGGGATTCCCAGTGGACTCGAACAGGTGGACTCTACGAAACTCCTCAAAATCATGGTAACAATTCCGAGGTCCACTTCAGAAGCAGAAAGATGTTTTTTCAACATTAAAGCGTATTAAGACTTTTCTAAGAAATACGATGACACAAGATCGTCTCAGCGCCCTGGCAATGCTATTCATTGAAAAGCAGTTACTAAGTAAAATGCAGGACTTCAACCAAAGAGTTATAGATAAGTTTGCTGCCCAGAAAAACAGAATAATCAGGGGTGGATTTCGGTTTCATTTCTTGGCATGGCCCACTGCTCCGAAAGGGTACATTTTTGGGGTAGTATAACGGGTCATTAGAGAATACTACTACTACTACTACTTCTTCTTCTTCTTCTTCTTCTGCTATGCGTTTGGGAACTTTTGATCTACCCCGGCGAGACCAGTACAGGACTGAAATCCAACCCTGCGCCGTTTAGCTTCCCTAGAAATTAAGCTCTGATTCTAACAGACATTCAAAATCACTTACATATATGAGTAGCTTACTCTTCGTGTCTTGTTTTTCATATCTGCCAATGGACTAGACACTAGAAGTTCAATTATTTCCTGCTGAGAAAAAAACTCAACAATGGATTAAATTTAGACTCCGCTCAGCAACAGACTTTAACCGAAGAGGCGATGTGACCGAAATCCAGAAATAAGTTAGAAAATTATGCCAATATGGTTATAATGATTTTCTATCAAACTAAATTTCTCGTAAGACAATTATTTTTACACTTACGCGGTTTCTTTTTAGTTGTAACTGATAAGATTTTTCCATTGCATATTGTTCCATAT
>JAGDQP010050148.1:671-14317 GCA_022664845.1 Lepisma saccharinum | reverse complement strand
CTTTTTAGTACGAATTGTTTAAGAAAAGTATGTCTTTAAAAAGATTTTTATTATTTTTTTCCTTATTTTCTATGTACTGTTATCTCTTAATGTTTGTTAAAGGTGTCCATTATATTGCCACCCTGTATAAAGTTTCCAGTGTGTCATAACTTTTATTTTTTTCCTACGTTCTATCAGCTTACTGAAAAGAATTAGGTTTCTTTCATTATCTTTATTATTTTGTACATAAGATAGAGATAATAGAGTACATTACATTTAGTATTGCGGACGAGACAAAATTTAAGATGTTTCGTCTCCAAAATATCTTGTCTAGAGAGTGTCTCGTGTCGAAAAGATGTATACGTTGCATTACGAGAGCTCTGTCTCGTTTCGTTTTATATAGCCATTTCTCTGTCTCGTCTCGGCTGCAATTTACGAGGTTGCGGTTTCGAATCTTGCCTGGGGCATGGATCCTTGTGGATTTTAAAGTTATTGCATTTATACCATCGTGACGGGCCGAAAATTATTTAACTATTAATGGCCCCTAAAAATATATTTTAAGAAAATTAACGAAATTCGGAATTGAAGGGTTTGATTTCCATTGCCGGATAACCTGACTCAGCCTTTCCCTGTTATTTTCAGTGACACCAGAAAAATGCTGGGATAGTTCCTTGAATAAGGCCATAGCTGATTCCTTCCAAAATCCTTTACTTTGTGTTTATTAATATTTCCAAAGTACGAAATATTGAAATATTTCCCCAAATGGCCAGAATTGAATTCATTTATGACCGTTAGAAATCTTTGTCTCAGGCCGGGATATGGTAGAGGAGGAGGAAGATAGCCAGGGGCATATTTAAGGTGCCATCCCGGCATTCTACCAGTGAAACTGAGAGAAACTATAAAATAGCCATGTAGAATTGGGCTGGGGCTGGAGATGGTTAAATAAATAATATACTCACTGCTATATATTTTTCAAAAGTACTCATTCTCCACTTCCGCTATAAATCTTTTAGTGTCGAACATCTTCACGTTCTCGCAACTAGGAATCGAATACATTTATACTTGACTCCTGGTTTGGTTTGTATTTTCCCCAGTGTCGAAGAATCTTATTCCCTGAGGCCATAACTGAAGGCACATTAGAATACTTCTCCCAAAAATACTGTAACTTCCGAGAATTAACAGATATCACTTCTCGGAATTTCATTCTTCTTTTATTGTTTAAGTAAAAATAACTTTTGACATAGCTTTCATTGAAACGATTCAGAACCAAAGATAAAAATATTGACGGACGGATGCATCCAGACAATATAGTATAAAGAACGGGAGAGAAAGGAAGAGAAAAAAGAGAGAAGGACTTTGTTATGAGATGCTAAAGACTCTTCTCAGCTGTCATAAAAATGGAATGAAGAGAAGACAAAGATATTTGCCACTGGTATTGATCAAATTTACTTCATGGGAAATATTTCTAAAACATTTTCCTAAACGATGATAAATTATATGCCTGACTTTTTCTTTCTTGCTCAGTTCCTCATATGTCATGGTAAAAAGGAGATAGGTAATGAAAACAACTCAAAACCCTGTTCAAAGTGTGCGCGGCTTCATAAGAATATATGAAAAGCTATTTTAACTCCGCCTCCCAAGTATCCTTCCGAAATTATTCTCCCTGCGAACAAATCATGCCGCTGCGGCAAAGTCGCCTAGTATGCGCTGTTTCATGAGAAAGCAAGGTTTATATTTTTTGCGACTGAGTCCTGCGACTAAGTCGCCTAGTGTTCGCCAGTACTTAAAAAGATACCTAATGTGTTATACCAATGCTCTCTTTCTTTTATCACGCTAAATTACACTCTGATTGATTTTAAATGTGCTATTATGAACAGCTGAAACGGGTCACCGGGTCAACTTTTGTACTGGGTTAAGCTTAGAAGAAGTCTTCAACATGTGATTTCGTTAAATATCATAGAATACCGAAAATTTAATTTTGTGAATTTGATGATGATGTTACAATGCAGATGCCAAACTCTACGCCACATAAGGAGTCAGAGCTTCACAAGGAAGACACAAAAGTTAACAAAGAAAGTAAAAGCAATTCTGCATTTGAAAAATCGCTCTCGAAGCAATAACTTTGCTATTTTTTTCACGTATGACTATCAATGGTACAACAATCAACAGTGTTTTTATCTGATCTGTTCATATATTCACTCAAAACATTAAGAAAATAAGCATTTTAAAAACTTGTTAAATTATAGTATTGACCGACAAACGGTCACAGGTTCGCCCACCCACCGACTCGCCCGTCGAGCAGAGGAACTCGGGATCCATTCTGCCTAGTCTAGGGGAGGGGCATGGAGGAAGGAAGCAGGTAGAGGGTTGCAGCAAATCCTCAAGGTTCGCGATCTAAAAGAGATTGTACAAACATATGAGTTACAACTTACAAACACATGTTTCTTTAGAGTGGATTAAGCTAAGCAACAGATCGGAACGATCTTTATGAATGGGAACGAAGCACTGCGGCTAAAACTTTGGTTTTTGTTGGGGAGTTGAGAACCTCGTGATTTGTCCCAAAAATGTTCCTGATTTGTAGATACAATTTAAAAAATGAAATGAACGTTATCTCTTCACATTTTTGGGTGGAGCATGTGAGCTCTTCAGAATATTGGGGTAGGATTGCCATATGTCCATTTTTAGATCAACTGTCCCGGTGTTCCGATAGATTCCCTAGTGGTGGTGAAATGTTCAAGATTTAGGGGAATAAAACTTTTGTTTCAATTTCGTTTGTTATTATCGGTTAACTAGACCATCAGTATCTAATAAGTCATGTTATCTAATTTATTTAAAGACTTTTATTGCTAATTTGGTCGCTAAAGATAATTTTCGTCTTGTATATCCAAAGTTTCTGTCAGGAAAAGTGTTCTGGGGTTATTTTAGACCTTAAGAGGGTGTAATTTCACAACAACACTGAATTAACCCTTGTTTTAGTAAAATTTGTTTGTTATAAAATGTCCACCACAAAGCCCACATGGCATTAGCAGGGATCGATCCTACGATCCCTAGCAACCAGAGGTGAACGCTCTACCGATTGATCCACCGCGGCCCAATTTTTTAAATGTGTTGCATTCTATGGAGTAAAGATAATCCCGCGGACTAATATAGACAACGCATAGCTGAAAGAGGAAATTGGAAAGGGCACAGAGTTTTGGATGTCCTGCATGCATATTTCAGTACACTCTATCTATAGCAGCAGATGTTGTCCACTGATGGTGAAGTTATTGTTTTCAGTCTTGAATTATTTCTCCATCTAGTAAAGGACAGAAACAAAAATTAACAGTAAAATTTGTATATACTATGTTTTATCTATTCCAATGTTTTTGGGGGTTAAGTCAAATCTTGGTAAAATAAAACCAGAGTGCAGGGAAATAGAAATAAAATAATATTTCCCTTCTCTCTGCTAAAACTTCTACTACTATTTCTAAGATATCCATTGTTGCAATGTTTTCTAGGTATAAAAACTAAATGTGTGTGTTAGAAGTGCTTTTGTCGACTTCCCAACATTTATGGGACTGGGAAAGGAGTGGTTTGGGAAATGGACTACACATAATTTGTGCCCATTACTTTGAATTACATTTCTTGTTACGAAATAAAACGTTCAAAATAATTACTATCCCTAGCAGTAGAAGGGTATCGAGCAAATACTGGGGCAATAACATGGCTATCGATCATAGTTGCCCTTTCTGTATCAGTATTGGTTTACATTCGTGAGGTAGGCCCACAATATGTCTATATTCAATTCTATTACTGAAACTTAATATTGTGTTGTATTTAAACTATAACATTTTAAAATAATGGCAGATTAAAATATGAAAGTTAGATAAATATCACTGTCTGGAGATATCATTCCGCGATATCTATTGACTAAGGGCGATATCGTTCGGAGGAGAGTCGTTTTTGTTAGAAAAAGTCTATGTACTTGAAAAATAACAGATGGTATGCATAAAACTTCTACACTCTCCTTGATTTAAGTAATTCTGTATTGAAACAACCATCTGTATCACCACATTTCATGTTTGAGTTGATAAGTGGATAATCGACGTAAATTTCTTGCGGATAGCTTCGTAGAATAGTGGCTAAAGCAACGAACCACAAACCACAAAGTTCTAGACTCGAATTCAGCCGCAGCGTGAAATTTTTCACCTTTACATCAAGACGATAGAATAGGACGCATGATGAAATAAAGACAGGATCTAATCAATCATTTTTTTAAACTACTGTAAAAATATGTAGGTATTCCGTTTAATAAAACAATAAATTTCCCTCACAATCAGTGGAAGATAGTGTTTTCCGGTAACGATCAATATCGATCTACAATATCGGAAAAAATGTTTGTCATGCGATATTAAGCGATATCAGATAACATCGATCAAAATCGCAAATCACGTGTTATTGAATTCGGCCGACATCGATGTGCTATTGGGGTTATTACTTTTGAGTTGATCTTTTATAATGCGGCCCTAGTCCTCTTCCTGCTTAGCCACTGTGGCTAGCCCGCTGACGAATAAGGTTGGAGATCCCTGGTGTAGGCAAGCAAAGACCAGTTCCATCTTAGAAACTGAGAACCAAGTGATATTTCCAACAACATAGCAATAGAAAACCTAATTACTTGATTGATTGCTGGAAGTTGTGCAATCACACGGCGCTTAGTCGGGATGATTTGAAGTCCGATCTCAATGCAGAATTCGGATATCAGTGAATAGGATATCGGATATCGTTAGCAACACCAAGCCCAGCGTAATTATGATGGATTTCATGCCCGGAGACAGGTGTATGAATCGAAGGTCGTTGGGTAAGGTGAACCTATGTCATTATTTTATATACAGTGATGAATTCAGAAACTTTCACCCGGGGGAACTTGAGTTCATGGGAGAGGGGATAATTTTCAAGGAAATAAATGTTATTTTTATGGCTTACTTTTGTGGTGCTGCCGAACAACAAAATATCAGGGGCTTAACTACAATGTAGTGAGACCCATACGTTGCGGGTGAAGGGCGGGTGTCCAAAGGACCGTACAAGCGGCATATAAATATGCGACCAATGAGTTACTGGGAAACCCAGCCGACATCGAACAAGAAGTTGCCTCAAAGTTCGATTTTATTTTATTTTATTTTTGTAGAGTTGGTTAAAATAAAAGAAGTGTTATAATATGCCTGGACGGGAATTTTCACGCAGTCTGGAGAGATTCTCCGTTTTTTAAATCTGGTAACACAGGTATGCACAGTTGGTGTAAGATTTTTACATATGGGAAGATTTTGTTGAAATTGTATGTGAGAGATACTCCTAAAATGGCCCTAAAAGTTTGTTGCAGGTGAGCGCAAAATTCTAGTTAGGCTACGGCAAAATACATTCTCAAAATTAAACACGCAAGCATTATCTTCACTTATAGTTTAGCGTAGTGAAAACTAACCCCCTCGTCCTTCGAAGTGGGTCCATAAAAATAATTATAAAATATACGCCCTTGATCCCTTTTCGATTAAAAATGGACGTTATTGTGGTCTAAGGGTAGTTTTGATTTTTGGAAACATTGTTATAAATTTTATTTATACCATAATGAATAAGAAAAATGGTAGAGCTTTGATTCTACCAACAATCGCAAGACTTCGTTCGGTCCCTTGATAGAATTTTGATTATGAGATATGAGCTTCCTACACTGAAAACTGGGTTCATGGCGAATTTATTGGTTATTTAATATATTTCATTTTCCCTCTATTGAAACGCTTATATTCAACTGTTAGAGAAATTTCATGCAGGTAGTGGGGGCAAGCTCCCTAGCCCCAGCTCCTTATAAAACTTACCGTTCTATATACAGACAATTGTTTGCTATTTTATTTACCCTTTGCCCTTAGTGAAACAATTATTTTGCACTATTAATAAATTATTTATTTACGTAGTCGGGGGGCAAGCGCCCTGGCAACCCAGATGCATATCTTTCCCCATGCACGTGTGCTTTGAGCTAGTCTAGCTAAGACCTTTTGAACGACATCTCAAACATTTCCCTACACCTTATTGTTCATAAGATAGATTTTTGGCATCGGCTAGCAACACTGATGGCGGGGTTCTTGGGGGTGGAAACATCCGAAATATGTTGTTATTATGTCAAACAATGTTTGTCACGTTCGGTGCTGCTATGGCTAATATAATGGAAGCTATTTAAAAACTCTAATTTATATAAAAAGGACTGGCAACACTTATAAAAGTGTTGCATGGCAACGTCGGCCATCTTGGTGTCGAGCAATATTTATGCCAACTTTGGCGCAGCTAGATAGATTGAATGGAAGCAATTTGAACAACTGTTTTTTTTTAGAAAATAGACTGACAACACTGAACCACTGCACGAAACAAGACGATTCTAGTGGTTCTGGGCTAGTTTTTTAAAGTCCTTTCTAACGACACCTCACACATCTCATTAACCCTTGTAGTTCCTGAGATTTAATTTCTGGAAACGGACGGGCGGACATCATGAGCGGGAATATAAGGTTCCTTTTAACTATAGCTTTGCTATTAAGGGATCTAAAAATGGTTCCGAAGAATCAGGGGTATGCACGTGGGAGACATATAAACTAATTATAAGATATACGCCTTTGACCACTTTTCGACATAAAAATGACCACTATTGTGTTCAGCTTTATTTTTTTGGGAACAAATTTTATTTAGAACATAACAAATAGGAAAATAAAAATGATTCGAAGAATCAGGGGTGTACACGTAGGCGTTCATAGAAAATAATTTAATACGCCTTTGACTTGACTACCTTCAGAACAAAAATGGCCGCCTTAGGCCAGTTATATTCTTTGGGGGAACATCTCTATAAATTTTATTTCGGGAATAAAGAATAAGAAAAAATGGTCCGGATGGATCAATGGGGTTCACGTGGAGTCCCTCTGGCTCCCCGACTATAAGAATTATTTCTAAAACTTGCTTTTTCAATGAAGACACTGGGCACATTGGTTTTAGGACGATTTCAACGGACGGGGCCAAAAAATACTATTCAGTGTTATTTAGTTATTTTACCGATCTTGCAAAATTGTATCTTCTTTCTCTCACGATTTCGTACAAATTACAAATCTGTGACTTTCGTGAAATCGGGTCCTATTATTTTTATCGGATAATTATATTTAATTAGTTGGTTGGGTGCCCCTTTCGGGTCTCCTCACACACACACACCCCGCGCAGCGGAATTCGTGGGGACCTTATCGCCGACACTGTCTTGCTATCAATGTGAGAGCAGTCATGCACAGAACGGGAAAATCTTTACTTTCTTCCAAGATATATGGTTAAAAATTGCAGATTATAAGACACAAATTCAACAAATTCTCCCGGGGGAGAGATTGGAAACTCCGGGGTGGGGGTTCTCTTCCTTCCTTTCATACATTGCACGGATTCTTAACTGCACAATATACCACAATAATAATAAAATGATAGCGCGAATAAATTAATGAAACAGTTACACGCTGAAAACATAAGAGTTATTGTCTGACCTGATTTCTCAGTCTAAATAAACTCATGTTGCGAAAGTAGAATAGACATGTCAGCTGAAAATACAGCGAATACAATTGAAAAAATGCAACACTATTTGTTCTAACTCGTGCGCAAACATCAGCTTTTCCTTTTTTAGAATCTAAGTTCATATCTGCCTGCGCTTATACCTATGGTTCCCCATTGTAGTTCAATTCGACCACCTGGAGATTACTACCAGAGAGAAGCGAGGGGAGCGAAATAAAAAAGAGAAAGGAAGGGAAGAGACAGCATTCTCCCTTTATTTCCCTTCTCTCTACCGAGACCGGGTAAAGTGTGGGAGGATCACGTGGACCAATCTCAACAACAGCGCTGTAGAAAGTCGAAGAAGTAATGAGACATCTAGCAGAATGTAAGAGACATCTAGCAGTTAGATAGTGAAGCTTGTTCAACCCAGGAGACATCTAGTTATCAGTTAGCGAAACTTGTAGAGCACAGCGTAGACGGTTTTAATGGGAAGATATTCCTCTCTTAATTCATTTCTCTCTGTTACCACGTCTCCTGGCTTGCCTAAAATATGA
This sequence comes from Lepisma saccharinum, assembly GCA_022664845.1. Taxonomy (NCBI): domain Eukaryota; kingdom Metazoa; phylum Arthropoda; class Insecta; order Zygentoma; family Lepismatidae; genus Lepisma; species Lepisma saccharinum. The sequence continues at coordinate 6,254 of JAGDQP010050148.1, read as the reverse complement.
ACTTGAAACTCAGAGGCTTATATTCCTTGAATATTATCACAACGGTTAAAGAAAACACTGGTCTATCAAGTTTCCCAAAATGTTGGAATTAATGTAAATAGAATATAGTTTTGATTCAATTTTTAGTTGGTTAAAAGGTCAATGCTGCTTGCTTCTATTACCTGAAGGTTGTGTTTTGATTTAGACAATCTTAGAATAATATGATATTCAGTTTTGTGCAATATTTGTACTGTCATAAATCTGTTCATATACCAACATAAATCCTGTTCTATTTGTGATTTCAAGACGCTTTCCTTACTCAAAAACCTTGTACTCAGACAAATACAATTTATGTTTATCTGTTAAGATTAATCTTAAAATCAACTTTCACAATCGTAAAGCATTACCGTAAAGTATTACTGGTAGAAATCGCGAAGTTACTAGGTTCGGGACTGGAGAAAATAACAGGCTTTCTTGAACTCAAGATAAACAAACATCTATTACGTACTCTAAAATTAGTTGATTCAAACTTTTAAGTTTTTGTACGTTCACATTGAAATACAATCTTCATTATTCATTGCTTCTTATCGCAAAACGATGTTCGCTAAAGAGGACATATATTTGTATATGTCCTCTTTAGGAAGATATATAAGGTATATGTCCTCCTTCCTTGCATGGCTACAGGAAGTTAATCTTTAAATTCTAATGCTTTAGACAATGTTTGAAGGTTATATTATTCATTTTGTGTTATAGATGGAAGGCAAGCATGAATTCATCTAAATATTAACCGTTTTTGTTCCATATATAAAATACCTTGTTATATTCAAAACTTTGTATGGAGTCTTGTGTTCACCTTTGTGCTTTCTCTAGTTTATTTGTGTGCATTCAATATTTTAATCTTATTGAAAGAATCGTTTGAAGATAATTTTGTACTTGTCCATACAAAACCTACTCGCTTTGCGCCGGTCTAGAAAACAAGTTACTGCGCATGCGCGAGGCTTATCATTTGTACTTTGACTGTGTTGTAGTGTCAACTTGCTTCTCGTATCTAAGACAGTTTCTTGGTTTCAGATCAGCTGGATTATCTACGTCTGCTTGTCTCAAGCGTCTGTTAAGACATCTAGAAGATATGTTGACCACTCCACATTCAGCATTACCTCGTCGAACTAGTCATTGGATCTCTCTTCCTTTAAAAGTTCTGTGTAAGTATTCTCTTTTTACTTTATTTAATTTTAAAGTAGTTCAAATTTTTCATAGCTTCAAAGTAAGAATTTAAAATATTTTGTGTAAACATCGTAGGAGTTCGGAGATAAAAATGTGTAGTATCACAGAGATTGACGCGAAGTGTTTATATCAATTACTGTAGTAATGTACTCGCGATGTAAACGGACAATCTCAACTTTGGTCCTGTTAATTGAACGGAGACTTTGGTTATTATTGCAGGTTAGCAGACAATTGTAAAATTACTCTGAACCATTTGGAACTCGACCAAGTGTATTTAGTGTATTTAAAAAAACACTTTCATACCCATAGTAATTTATTTAAAACATTTGAAAGCACTACGTTTCCAAATCAAAAAATTGTATGCTTAATTAAGAAAGTAGTTTATAGAGTCTTTAGGAAGTAGAAAAGTAGTAGTAACAGAATTCGAATCAAAACATAATGATCAGTTTGGAATGTCAGGATCAGATAAATAATTTAACAAACATTTAAGAAATGTAAACAAGTTAAAATTTTCTTTGAACAAAGTTCTCCTTCACAAGCATTTTACGAGAGACACTTAAATACAACTTTAAAATTCACGAAGTTATTTTATCATTACCAAAATATTTAACTTTAATATCTTTGGAAGTTATTTTATTAGGTTCAAATTCGTTTGCTAACAGAATTTCAGAAAGAGGCCTAACTAATAATGTGTTGTAATAAATTGTAATATTTTTATGGGAACGTTCTTTTGTTTCAAAGTCTGAACAGGACATTGACTCGCAATGTAAACTACTAAATAATTTTACGAATGTTATTCATGATATAGCTAAATAACTTATCGGGAGATGGAGTGGGAGGTTGCCGATAAAGTTTTGACACAAGTTTCCCCTAAAATTTCCTTTTCAAAATATAATATTGATCTTGTATTGATCACGGTCAGAAATAAAATGGGAGGCAGGTAAACATTTCTGCACTCCTCTCCCCTTTCTCTTTCTTTCTTCCCTTCTCCTCGCTCCTACCTTCCTTTGGTATATTGTCTTCTTTCTTTTCTTCTTTTCCTTGGTATATTATTTTCTCCCCTCGTCTGTCACGTCAGTTAGAGACCAGCTGTAGAATGAAAGGACTGCTCCTGCTTTGTGACTCTTTCGACTTTATTGATTGCGATTACAAGGTATTGTGCCTGTGTGTTTTAGAAGAAGAAAAGAAAATGGCTATCAACCCCATCGACGTTCTCCTGAATAGTCTGAGGATTGAAGATTGGACTAATAGAAACGCTTTGTACAGGACGTGGTGGCAGCTGTTCGAGCTCCAATCCTAGGGATACCGGCCAACAGGAGGGAATACGGGTGAGTTTATTCATCTTCTATTTGGCGAATCCTGGCAGTATGTAGAGGCATTAATTAATGCGTGCAAGTCCCTTGGAGACATTTTTGATCTTCACATCGCGGGTTGCTTCAGGGTTGGTGAGCTGCCTGAACTAGCTCGTAATAAATTTTACGAGTTGATTCAGAAAGGTAATATAGATTTTGATCGCATTTCTCATCGCCGGAAAGCTGCATATACATTTCTGGGACATCAGCAGCTACAGATTTTTTAACTATCTTCGTGCCATTTCTATATTGCCTCAACCCAATGATATTAGTCACCAAGAATATTCATCTCCTTCACCCTTTATTAGTAATGAAGATATGGAGTTCTTGATGGCTAATATATAGGGTGATTATGATCTGGACGATAATATATTGTATCCTATCACGGACGTTAATGCAATGGTTCCTGAACCGTTAGTGAAACAAGGGGAGAGCGAAAGTTTGATTGATGGCCCTGATCGATGACATTAATGTTGAGTCTTGTCCAGCTGGTAATCAAGAGGTAAATGATATTGTCAATAGGATAGCAGATGAGTACGATCTACAAAATTATAATTTTGTTCCTGTAGCGAGACCATCTCGGGAAGAAGAACCATCAGTGAATCACTTGGTAACATAGACTCTTCGAAAGATACAGAACTCGAGTTAAATGATATTAGCATTGATGAATTATATGCTTTATATGGTGTAGGTGATTCTGTGATGCAAAATTGGGAACCCTCTAACGAAATTGAAAATAGGACCCAATAATTACAGGGTAGTGGCGGAGAGCAGGGGTTTGAGATTATTTCAAGAGGTAACAGGCATTACCACAAGTTCAAAATTGAAGGTCGCGAAATAACATTAAAATCTGCTCCAATCGAAGCCATTCATGATCCTGAAAGCTACATTTAGCCGGTTATTTTCACATGTACTTGAGAACATTATCCCCAACGTCCCAGACCACTATTTCGTTGGATTGTCCATTGAGAGTGGTAAGACTGGTAACTGTAACATTGGGAAGGAACTTTACGTTCCTTGGAGAAGAAGAAGTCAAGTGAATGGAAAGATATTTTGCGCAGTATCGAGAACGTATTTAATTCTAATGAAACATGTTAATGTCCTGGCAAATCAAAATCAGAATCCATATCGTTGATAGTAGGAAAAGAAGAGAACGTAAAAGAAATAATATAAAAAAATTGCTGATCTCGGTACCTTCCTAAAAACCTATCATTTCCCCTCCTCATGATCTTTATTGGTTACCTGAGGCACTGGTAATCTGGTAATGGCACAGGCCAAAACAGATGGGAATTCGAGCAAAGTACGTGATTTAAATGATTTGAAAAGATATCCATATTTATGGATCGATGAGGCCAGGAAGTTAATCGAAAGGGCAGGTATTAACATCGATGAATTGGAAGGTTGTACCATTGACGAAGAAAAAAATCAACTGCAGTTAAGTCCAGAATATCAAATTGTACTTTATGAGAAAGACGGTAAAACCTGTGAAGCTCTTAAAAAGTTTACTCGTACTGATGGCCCTAAGAAGCTTTACATTTATTATAGAGATCAGCACTACAGTACCATCGATTTCATTACTCGGGTTTTGCGAACTAGTAGTTACTGCACGATTTTCTTGGAGAAATGCCATGATCTGCAACATCGGTGTAAAGTAAGATGCAATTCCTGAGCAATCAAACATGAAAGAGAAACAGATAAGATATAAAATGTAGTGATTGCAGTAGAAATTTCCAGTCATTAACTTGTTTTAATAATCATAAGGTAGTTCCTCAACGTGGTAAGTATTCTATATGTGATAGTGTTAAGTTATGTCCCTCATGTTTTGTAGTGTATGATATGTGCACGCGAGTTTGGCAAAACAAAGTGTAAAATGTGAAATATTTATGTGCAAGATGATCACCAATGCTTTGTAAAAAAGCAAAAGTTAAAATTAAGAAGAGTTATTTGTATTTATTGTACGACTTTGAATCCATCTCGACTGCTCCTAATGAGAAATGAGAACGGGAACGTCGTCAATTTGATTTGTGCCACTCATAGATGCCATAGTTGTAAGGATAAGGAAGAGACTTACAGATGAACGGTTTGTGGAGATCAACAAAATGGTGGAGTGCGTGATTTCACGTTTATCAACTTATCCTTAGTTGACCAAAGGGAATAACTACATTTTTTTAAAATAATTATATTATTTTTATTTATGGGCTACTTATGGCACAAGTGCATCACATGTGTGAGAGATTACCTTCCTCGTCGACTTACCCTTCCTCCCTGGACAGGGAAGGACCTTTGTACAGATACCAAACTGATAGTCGCCTGACAAAGGATAAATCTACTCAAACTGGCAAGAGAAAGAGGAAATCTCCTTCTAGGATTAGGAGAGCCAAGAAACGACTAGAAGAATTTTTAAGGAGAAAGCTAAATACAGAACAAAATGGAAATCAGGTAAAGGAGGCAGGAAACCTAGTCTCTTAAGTGAAGGGCTGGACCCCCATCGAAGAAACCTACGCTGATGAAAAAGAAGAGAGACTTAATCCTAACCTAATAATTCATAATGAATTGGAACCTTTATTAAATTGGATTAAACAAGAGGGGAAATTTACAAGAAGGAAGGAAGATATTTTGGTGTTGAATACATCCATTAATCTTGAAACGGAAGAAAATATAATAATACATTTTGTAAACTCTACTTCGGCTACTTTTCCTACAGGAATAGCGGAAACAGTGCTTCAAACACAAAAGAATGATTGTATTGAGAATATGAGTAACGTTGATCTACAATCTGATGGAAAAACAATTAAAATCTATTACAGTATAAATAAATTTGGTGTTAAATTTATCCATGTGAGGTCCAGAAAGGAAAGTGCGGTAGGGGATATTATGTTAATAATGAAGGCATTGAGTGCACAATTAGAAGGACGTTATATTCAAGATAAACTTCATCTAGTATCGCCGGCGATTGAAACGGGCAGATGGAAAATAACACCTACTATCATGGTTCCTACCATTTATAATTGTATAAGAGAAAGTGGCT
>JAGDQP010050147.1:0-14317 GCA_022664845.1 Lepisma saccharinum | reverse complement strand
CTATAGTTGTTTTTCTCCTTCTCCTCCTCCTTCCTCAAATCCTAAATTAACCTCTTTTCCTTAAAAATCAAACTTGAACCAATTCCTGTACATACTACCTAAATTGTGATCTAAATTTACTTCCCCACTCCTATATTTCATTTGTTCCTTCTTCCCTGACACTATCTTTCTCCTTTCCTCCTACCAATTGTTCATGCTTATCCTTGGCGAAGTAAACAAATTCTGAAATATTACAAGACTCTAAAGTTATTTCTACGAACTAATTCCAATATTCAGTGATCGCTTTCAACTTCATACACGTTTAAAACATTAGTTTCTCTCCAAATGGGCTCTTTAATGGTGAGCTCTGAGAAGTAACTCAAGGTCAAGGTCAAGGTCTTTCTATTCCTTAATCCTTATCACATTTGTTTTCTGCTATTGTTCGAAACAACAACGCTATTGCAGTTATCAGAGTTGTTGATGTGATTTTCTTGTAGTGCTGCATATAAAAAGATAGTTTTACAAGCATATTTTTGAACAGTTCCTCTGAGTTGCTTGAAATGACATTTTGAGTGTTTGAATAGACGAAAATGCCGCGACATTGTGTGAATAGAGCGGACAATTTCTGCTACGTGTGTGGAGAAGTAACATTTTCGTCACAAAAGCAGCATGTAATATCATTAATAAGAAAAGCTTGTGAACTTTATTATGGTTGTAAAATTGGAGACCAGGATTAGGCTTGGGCACTCCACATTGTTTCCAATACTTGTGCAAGCAATCTGAGAAACTGGATTAATGGGAAGAGACGTTCAATGCCTTTTTCAGTGCCTATGATTTGGAGGGAGCCAAGCGACCACATCAAAGATTGTTACTCTTGTATGGTTCCTTCTGTCCAGAACGGAATTTCCATGAAGAAGAAGCGGACCTTGGTATATCCTAATATTCCTTCTGCAATGCGCCCAGTTCCACATGGAGAAGGACTACCTATTCCTGACCCACCCAAAGAATACGACCTTTCTTCCGATGATAATCAAGAAGTTGTAGCTCATGAACTAAGTACTTCGAACGACCCTGAATTTGTGGTAAACGACCCCCCAAGTGAACCACATAGACCCACTCAAGAAGAGCTAAGTGATCTAATCAGGGATTTAGACCTACCAAAATGCAAAGCAGAAATTTTAGCGTTACGGTTAAAACAATGGAATTTATTGCAATAAGACGTCAATATTTCAGTGTATAGGAATAGGGAAAAGAAGTTCACCTCAGTTTTTACTATGCAAGAAACACTTGTGGCATGTATAGATATAAGTGGTCTCATGAAGGCTCTCAAAATTAATTACGATCCTACGGAGTGGAGGCTCTTCATAGATTCGTCAAGGGTGAGTTTAAAGGCAGTGCTTTTACATATTGGAAATGAACTTCCTTCAATTCCAGTAGGTGATGCAGTTCATATGAAAGAATCTTATGAAAATTTAAAACGTTTACTTCAAGTCATTAAATATTATGATTTTCAGTGGGTCATTTGTGGTGACCTCAAAGTGATAACGCTGTTGTTAGGTATGCAGTTAGGGTATAGAAAATATTGTTGCTTTATTTGTGAGTTGGACAGTAGAGATCGTGCATCTCACTACGGCAAAAGTGACTGGAGTACAAGAGAAACTCTTCAGCCAGGGGTGAAAAATGTGCAACATGAACCACTTGTAGATCCTAAGTGAATTTTGCTTCCCCCGCTTCATATTAAATTAGGTCTCATGAACAGATTTGTTAAGAGCATGAACCAAGAGGGTGAAGCCTATAAGTACTTAAGAGGAAAATTCCCTCTCTTAAGTGACGCCAAAGTTAAAGAAGGCTTCTTCATAGGACCACAGATTCGACAGCTATTCAGAGATCATCGGTTCGATGAAATTCTACAAGTGAGAGAAAAGCTGCGTGGAAAAGCTTGCAAAGTGTTTGTTCACAGTTCTTGGGAAGACACCGAGCAACAAAATACGGAGAAATAGTGGCCGAGTTGTTGTTATGCTACGAGAAACTTGGTTGCAATATATCTCTGAAACTCCACTTTCTTCATTCCCATCTCGACTTTTTTCCTGAGGATTGTGGAGCAGTAAGTGACGAACATGGTGAGCGTTTTCATCAATATATTGCAGCCATGGAGAAGAGATATGAGGGCAAGTGGAGTTCTAATATGTTAGCAAACTACTGTTGGACTATTGCAAGGGACGCTCCAGATGTAGTGTATAAAAGGCAGGCCAAGCGAAGATGCTGAAAATGAATTCAACAGGAATCTATTTTGTACAAGGGATCTCACGAAACTTTTGCCTATATTTTAGTGTAGTTGTTGGTTTGAAAATTTATATTGTATTTTACTTTGCTTCTTTTGGACTGTTGGATTTTGGCTATATTAATGGTGAATTCCTATTCAACTATAAAGAAATTAGGACTAATTCGTGCTGATTTTACTTGATGTAGCAAAAACATATTTGTACATATTTTTTTAACGATTTAAGATTGATACTGAATTTAATTATTCATTTATAATGTTTGCATTAACCACTATTGTTTAATTCTATGCACTGCAATATTTCACAAATTTGTTCTACCACAATTTGAAGCTCGTTATATAACATTGATTTGCGCATTATAAATTATGGATGTACAAGGGTATAAAAGTTATGGGCTAGTGTATGTCTTAATTATATCCAAACTTATCACATTAAATGAATGTAAAAATACCTTAATCTCGGTATTTACAACTACTTTGGTTAAATGTTTTCATAAATTTTAATACATTTGAAATATACTGATACTGTTGTACAAGGGTGATTGTTTCATAACCAGAGATAGGAATAGTGCACTATTATTACATTTTCTCATATTATGCTTAAATTAATGCAAAAATCATAAATTTAAACAATTTACATACTTTCGATCAAAATTTGTTGCACAGTGTATTTTTTTAGTTTGAACTTCCGTCGTGATATCTTGCGATCTGTTGGATGCACAACGAGAGGACATCTTTGAATCTCAGTGAATAATTATATCTTTCGAGTTTTGGACTTTCTCGAGTATAAATTTATTACATCTAAATTCTGTTTTCCGTAGTGAAAATGGTTTGTGCACTATGTATAACATTTTTATGTAATGTTTCTAGTGCAGGTCAATATTTCGACATGCTTGAGTAAACTAGGTAAGAGAACATGGATTGACCAATGCCGTAATGCTGTGATTTAATTAAGCCGAAAGCCGTTGACAGATATCTGTTTCCTTATCTAGTTAATGTTTTATTGATTTAAGTGATATTGTGCTTTATGCACTAATTTTAAACAAATGTATTTCTGTAGCTACTCATGCGATAAGTTAGTGCTATAAGCTCACCGTATTTACTTTATTCGTTTGGCATCGGTAGAGTATCTGCACCCTGTTTCGTCGGCCTTGGTTCCGTACCGTTTGTTTACATCTAAAATTTTAACTAGTTTCAAAACTGTATGATCGCTAAACCCAAAAATATCCAAATTTGTATTATGAAATTACAAATATTTATTTCGAAACACCGATAATATGTCAGAATTCTAGATTTGTCAAACTATGATGTAATGTTGAAAAGTGTTCATAGTGGAATTGACCCATATGTTCTAGTGGCAGTGATACAGTTGGAAAGGGTCAGAAGTTTCGAACATTTGTTAATACTATCGATATCTTCTATGTATAAAACAGTGAATTTTTGTATTATTTTTACATAAAGCAATTTTGGACTTGAAGTTTTAAACGAAACGATTTTGTCAAAGCATAAATTTCAAGTACAGTATAACTGAATGAATTTTCATGGATTGAATAGTGTTTCTTAAACATACTTTTTTTCCAAACCGAATTTATGAACTGTCGGGTTTCTCTCCTCAAGAGATGTTAATTTCAACTCAAATACAAATGATATTTTCTTTTTCGTTCAAATGAACTTCGACGCATATGAAAATATTAATTTTAGCGTAATTTGTGTTCAATAACTTGATCGTTCTGTCGTTTTGTTGAAATAAACAATGGATAAAAAGGGTTTAAACATTTTATTGAAATCGCATGTAGTGGTAGCTAATATTTAAGTTAATTTGAACCATGATGCTTTATGTAGATATATTTTGAACTTACACTATCGCGTATAGTACAAGTGTTTTAGTGAATTGAATTTAGTTCGTATTAAGGTGTGTGCACACACATTAAACTTTAGTGTTGTTTTCATTTATGGATTATCACGTTAATATTGAGTTCAAAAATTTGCTACAGTGACCTTGTACATTAGCGGACATCATCACTATCTTCTGACGGATAGGTAGTATGTTAGAATGTTTATTTCTCCTACTCCTTCCTCTTTCCGCTAGAATACGGCGACTGTCACTAGTAAAATTTTCAACTGTAGGTCCTACTGTAGTGCGTGGTCCATTACTGGTGCGCAAGAGCGTTTACTATTCATTCGTTGTTCTGAGAGATTCAGAATGTTTTATTTTTGCCACCTTTTCTCTTATTTGAATTTTAAAGTTAACTTCGGTGACTTGCGTAAGTTTATGGATAAACTTTGGTTTATTGCCTCCAGTCTGAAGTCTGTGTGTATGGAGGTTGAGGCTACTGTGGCATTTTCCATACGGTGATGTGGGTTGTTCTCTGCGCTCTCTTCTTTGGTGGGGTGGGAAATTCTTTCCTTCTCTGTCTCCCCCTCTTTTTCCATCGCTTATGCTCATGTCTATTTCTGTACTATATTTCAGATTTTTATTATCCTTCGGTAATCCTCCCTCTTCGGGATTTTCCGGTACTGGCACGATAAGAAATGATGCTTATTTTGATTTTATAGTTTGATGCTTTATCTTTTCTCGTACGTTATGTGACCGTGGGACATGACCTTGGCTGCTGAAGTCGTAACTTAGTTCTCGAGTGATCCGCTTGAGTTGGTCCAGCTGGCCGGCTTCCAGTCTGAGTGTCATTGTTGACTCTTCGCGAGCGTTACCCACTTGTCCACTGGAAAATGAAGTTCACTTCTTTATTTCTTACCCTTCTTTAAGGGAAAGACATACATTGGGGCACCTTTTGATAGTGAAGATTGGCGAGGCTTCACTGGGGAGCGTTCGGAGTGTTCTGATGTTCAGCACTTAGGCTGTTTTTCTCGGCGCTTATCCCGTTTTGAATCTTTTGTGTTCTCTGGCGACACAGTTCAGTTTGTTTTGGTTTTGGTTGGTGTGAGTGTCCCCGTGGTCTAGTGGTTAGGTGTATTTCAATCTTCAGAAGAAGATTCTCTATTTGCTTTCCTTTATTAAAAGAAAACTTAAAAAGCTCGAGATATCTTTTATACTTCATTGTATTGAATCTTAATTTAATGATGGATTAAATTCATTGAATATCTCGTGGTGATAAGTTATTGTTTCTTAAATTGTGTTCGTTATTGACATCGATAACGTTTACTGTAGCCGTGTAAGCTTGTTGATGTGACTCATCCTTGTGCTAGCTACCGTTCCCCAGAAGACATAAACACAAAGATAAATTGCCAACAAGCAATCATGAACCAAACATTTGTTTACACGAATACAGGTTGTTACAAGTTATACAGTCAAGCGTTATAAAGCTTAAAACAACATTAATATGTCACTTATATGTCAAGTGGGAGTGCTTGAAACAAATTGTATACATTATTGAAACTTAAAATAACCTTGCTGTAACATTACAGCATTACTAGAGGGAAATAACCTTGATTCGAGCATGAAACAACACTGAAATAACCTTGATATGAACCTGTCCTATGATATATAACCACCTGTATGAAATGAACAAATGCGAATGTTTGAACCTTGCTTGAAGTATGTCTGTCATTCTTGTTATGTCAAGGTTATTTCAGCAATTACTCGTGTAAATTAATGTGCTTGGTTCACACTTGTTTCAACCTTGTTGGCCTGATTTGACAAGCCTAAATCAAACCGTCACAATGGGAATTCCAACCAAAGCACGGATTTAAGGTTTCATTTCATAAATCAATTTAAAGCACTAATGTAATACACTCTTTAAAATATTTCTGGAGGAAGAAACTCAATATTTACAGAAATTAGGAAATGAAATTGAGTCAGAATTTACAGCGAAAATAGAAATTTCATTAGACGACGTCACAAGTGCCCAGAGCTAACGACGTGTGTTATTATTTTGCTTGTGATTATTGGTATTTAAGGATAATGAATATTTGCTTACAATGTCAGAATAGTTTGTCTTATGAATTTGGAACATTCTGCTAGAAGGCGGTTTATTTGCTTATAAGAGAAAAACATCGTGCAGGGTAGATTTGTGGAAACAGACCTCATGAATTTACTAACGGTGGATCCTCTCATGCTTGCAGGATTCTTCGCTTCAATTCAGAATCATTTTACTACAGTAGATCTCCAAGGGAGACTTGAAGTATAAAATTCTCTCTATAAAACGGTAATGTTTAATTATTGTGAAATTTTCATACCTGATTGCGCGCGTTGATTGAATTCAAGTTAGTCCACCTTGTACATCCTGAAATATGTTAAGATTTAATAAAGAAGTAAAATCTGTGTGTAATTCCAGGTTTACTAAAATAAGATGTTATGAAAATAAATTTAAGTTAATTTACACAATCTCAAAAGAGAATTGTGTATTCTGTGCACGCCGTAACGAATATGAATTATATTGTTTATCAGTCATAATGGTTGAACTTCTATAAGATATTCTAAATTTGATTTAAAGTAAGGCTTGACTATAATATGAGCACTACAGTGGTTTTCCACTCGAAACAGGTTATCGGATGAATATCTTTGGTGTAAATGAATCGCTTATTGCAGAAAGGCTTATGTCCACATTTTTTTTTGGCGAATTTGAGTTTTAAACGAATTTAAGTTCTTTACATGCAAGATCACCGTTGAGTGTGGGAAAGGCTTTTCTACCTGCAATAATAAGCTAGAAATTCGAATGTGAAATTTTCGTTGAGTGTAAAAGAGCCCTATGTGCAGGACATGAGGCTGCACTCAACAGTTGGTACTTCTGGATTATATTATTCAAAATTTGGTATCCTGCAGGCGCCACAATAGACAATTTCTGTTGCTGAATAGTATATCAGAACGGAATATGTTATTATTATTATTTACAATAATAGTTAATCAGCATTTTTGTATGTTTTTCATTAACACGTACTTCCCAGCACTTCTATACATTTAAGAATACTTCATGTGTACATGACTTTCTTCCTCAACAAGACACTGTGCACTTAGGTTCACATTAGAATGTATAAACAAGTTCAAACAAGATATTTTCCCCCCCGCTAACTACCGGTTCATTGCAGAAAGGCACCAAGTCCAAGCAGAATAAATAATAATTTCCCAGTTGTTAATAACCTTACATTGTTGATTCTGTACCTCTTATTAGCTACTAGTGTAATCTTTCGAATGGCAGTAGTCGGCCAACAATATCAAAGATTATATACCCTTAACAGAACAATATACAGTATGACTGATGTAATAGTGTATACATTTTTGCATTTTTCTCAAAACTAAGTGCAATGGACATAGTACTCACCGATTCAAATATATTATTGTTTTTAAAGTTAATTACAAATAAAATAGGGTAACAGTTGGTAATATCGTGATAAAATTCATAATTTCAGCATATTTTCCTTTATAAGATAAATAAGTGAATGAATCTCGCACACTAACGAATAAACAATAAAATAGTTATAAAATAATGATTATATATACTGCTAAAAGTTTTCAAATTATATATCTAATTGTATGTAGAGTAATATCTTGATACGTATGGTAATGCGATGACATATGGTTGATAATATCGAGATATAAAGAAAAGATAAGAAAGGTAATTATGCATATATTCTTTTACAATAGACTGTATAATTAGAAATGGATCATTTCATAAGGAAATAGTGATAAATTTTGTTGGACAAACAGTGTAACCATCTGCAGGTAAACAAAATTCCACATACAATTCACAAAAAAAATCACAGCTTTTTACTTTAATTCTAAATATCAGAGTCTATATTGTCACATTCTTTACATACAAACTGATGCCCCGTTGTTCCTCCACTCAATATGTGATACCATTGTCCGCAAGTCATACAGTCTATCCATTCAGCACCACTGCAGCTTCTCGTCTCATAAGCTGGACTTTCTACAAATTCCACAGAAGCTTGTTAGATTCTGACGTATGGTCGAATTAAATTGAATTTATTAATGATCTTTATGAAACTATAGTGCAGGCCGCTGCCTGATCAATTATACCTTCCTTGGTCGCCCTCTTTCCTTTGATTTTAAAGATGTTAACAATGTGGCCACTCCATAACTTTTCGTACAATTAGAGGGTTGCAATGTGTTGGATGAAGAAGATGGTGGAAAGCTTTTAATAATTGATAGATCATACCTAGTATGGCATTTGGTTTTTTCAAGAGTTCTCAGAGACAAGTTTACCTTCTTTTATAAACAACGACTAGGACCAATAAGCGTTTGCTCTTTCTTTCTCGACATTAAAAAGATTCTTCACAGAAGTTCCCACACTACTCTCATACGCTAATTTCTTCACTTCCTACACAGTGAATCCAAATCTCACTTCCTGCAGGTGAATATGTAAGTAAGAAGTTTAATATTTTGCCCAAAACAAACGGGAGGCCAAGCTTCGAAATGCCAATAAGGGCTGATTTACATGAAAGCTTGCGTTGCTTGATTTGTGTGCGATTTGGTTCACCTTACAATAAAACACGTGTTTCAATGGTGTAGTAAAGTCTTACGTCAGATCCGGCAGGTCACCATGGTAATCCGCCATGTTACAGCCTAAACAAACACTTGTTTAGCAGTAGGTTTTGTAGTGTTCGATATTCAACAACTCGTTATGGTTTTGTGCTTTGTGCCAGATGGTCATCATTACAACGAAAGAAACGCGTGTTGTTTTTTTCTGCTTCCAAAGGACTGAAACTAGAAAAGGAAGTGGAAGTAGACAGTCACGTAAGTAAGCAAATTTCACTTAATGTCATTGAACGCAATTTTTAATACGTTGATATGATTATGAGGATCTGAGTTCTTGATCTGAAAAAGGTAATAATTATATCTAAGAAGTTTAAACTGGTTACTAATTCGATTATATTTAGGGACACATATTCAAAAAGTTACATCTTAGTGCTAAAACGAAATCCTTGTATACTCAGTGTACAGCTGCGCAAACTGATATTAACGGTAAAGTATACAAGGTATAGCATAAGTCAAGCTTTCGTAAGTTAATAGTATCTTTGTATGTGTTTCATAAGAACATAAACTATCGAAATAACAATTAGCTACTCACCGTATTTACTGTTCATATGTCCTTTTGCACTTTCCCTCGTATGTGCATAAAATCTTGGTCATATGTAAGCAAAAGCACATTTGGACTTTGGACTCCACAACATTCTACTCTATCAATCAGTGTCCGCTCGTCACCGAAATAATCAACAGTTCGAAAAAATATTAAAATGTATTGCTTCCACAACTGATTTTCTACTTTTCTGTCATCAAACTTACTGTTTGTTTACACTTGGCCTCCACCGTTGCTATGGAAACCAACCGGATGTGGCGTCAAGACTTTAGTTCTCCATTGGCTACTCACCCGAATCGCACGCAAAGGAAGCAACGCAAGCTTTCATGAAATCCAGCCCTAACAGTAATTTCTTACACAATGTCAGGCTTCTTCTGTAGAAAACTAACATAGTCCTTGAACGTACTACGCGGAACATTCATTTCCTTAGAAGCTCTTCACATGGAAATATTTGCCTGGATCAAGGGCGCCGATCCCGGGGGAGAGCTTTGCAGGCCCTGGCCCTCCCAAGGTTGAAGTGGGCCCCACTAATGGAGGTCCCAAATGATAAGGTGAAATCGGTTCTCCTATTTCTACAGTACATGGTCATTCATTTTCCGCTTCTACTAAGCTTATCTTCCGTTGGCAAATATATTTCAATGATGAATCCCTCCCTCAAACTCGTGTGCTACAGTACTTATATGAATTACATCACGTATAATACCTACCCTGGCTAAAGAAGTTTACTCGTGCATTGTTTGTGTTGTTTCTGGAGTTTCGTGTACAAAATCGATATAGACTATTTAGTAAAATAAGAAAAGAAAGAATGAAAGAAACAATGAAAACGTCCTTTTCTGTCGTTTAAGGATCATTCTTCGTGATTTTGTCATATACAAACATAATTTAAGAAAAAGAAAAATATACAAGAAAAATAAGCGACAAGAACTCACACAAAAGATAGGAGTAGACTTGCACTAGGAAATATATCCTTCAAACTGCTGTTTGGATGGAATTATTGTTTGCCGTTAATACCGTAATTTTGAGTTTCTAATACAAGATATAGATATGGAAACTATATACAACAGGTAAAAATGTATTTGGACAAGTTCAACAAAAAGAAAAAATACTGTATTACACGTAAAACACAGCCCATTTCGAAATCTCTTGCCCTTTTATGATAATTTGAATGCCTCAGATAGAATACTATAGAAATAACTACCATTCGATACACATGTAATTTTACAGGCAACGAAAGAGTGAAAACTACAATTACCTTAAGTTTCTCTCATTGGTTATTTTTCGTTAGTAACGTTTTCAGTTTAGCTTGTTTATTTTTATATTTTGGATGAAAAATTTGTTCTTTCTGTTTAATTAATACTAATTAAGAAAAGAATAAAGTTATTATTAAATTTGTGGAAATTATCGAATGATTTTAATCATTTTATTTTCATTCGAGTTATTTTAAACATTTTTCTAAACAAAATAGTTTCGTACCCTTTCTTTTTTTCCTTTTATTTAGATGTTACTATAGAAACGTTAAGATATAGTTTTTCAGAAGTCATCCTAGTGATGAGTCCAAGAAAGTACGTGTGCCTACCGGGAATATTTTATCTTTTCGATAGTTTTCCGATATGATTCGATGTAATCGTGGTTTTTATGATATGAAGACCTTTTCTACTTTGCTCCAGTATCAGGATGGAGAATTTTATCTTCAAGAACTATGAGATTTTCTTCTAAATGTAGGAAGTATGTCCAGAGTAGGAGTTTGATGTACCGAAAGAAGTTATCAAAGAAAGTTTGCGTAGAAGTCGTGACCATTGATTATGAAGTGCTCAATTTTATGTTGTGTTAATAATTTCATGATGATAGCTTAAATCTTATTTAGTAGAACGTCCACATCCTCCTTCCCACTGCGTTACATTTATCATATTGGGCTATCTTAATTAAATTAATGTTTTACCTTTGGAGAATTAAGTATAGATATTCTTTTTCGATTTTGGTTAGATAATTTCGATTTAGTTAAATTGTAAGGAAGATGTTTTCTCACGAGTTTCCTTTCATTAGTTTTTCCTGTTTGCGAATTCTTAATGCTACTGTAAATTGTAACTTGAGAAAAAGCGTATAATCTTTTAAATATAGGCCATAAGTAAAATGATGCTAATCATAAAGAAAGGAAAATTTATTGAACATAAATACTGTTAAGAGGCAATAAAATGATAAAGCTTTCAATGATAATTATTTTGGAATGATATTTGGTTAATTTGAACATCAAGTTTTGTAACAAAGAAAAGTATTTTTCTTGTTGAATTTTACCTAGCCTCTCAAAGTGTTATTGTATAAGCTATTTAAAACTACTATTTATTAATATTTTTAGATTATAATTAAATCAATGCATGACTGAAAACTCGAAGAAATTTTATTTAATAATGTAAATTAATTCAGAAGTGATTTTGACGTAACCAAGTGAAGCTAACTTTCTTATGTTGATAATCAAGTAGAAATATATGTAGAGCATTGATATTATTGTAAAAATATCTTAAGTTTCCTAACAAAATGTTAATTTCTTTTAATTAACACTGAATGCTCCAGAGTTTTCTGTGAATAACAAGTAGATTAAATAGGTTAGATGGAATGATTGATTATAAGCTCAGTTTATTTTAAAGGTTGATTTTAATTTCAGTTACTGTCTATTAGTTTCTTTTTATCTAAATATGCATGATTAAGAATTTCGAACTCTTCAGTCAGTCATCCAGCTTCAATTTGTTAATCGATCTATTATAATAGGAGTTGTCTTTCTGTAAGGTTGGATTAGCTTGTGAAAGATTAGCTTTGGAGAAGGAAGGACTACATTTAAATAATTGAATAATCTACGTTAATATATAATGATAATATGAGCGATCATTGTGCGATCTCTTCCTAAACCGTTGTTGTTATAAGGTGAAAGAATACTAAAAAGTCAATCAGAATGAGCATTCTTCCGGGAAAGGCGATTGAAATATAAGAGCCATTCTGGATACCGGCTTCTGTCTAGATACCATCCTCTCATTTGTCTGGTGAGAGCACTGGAAACTCCAATCAAGTCGATCAGTGGGAGAAGTGGAACCTGCGTGACTCCCTAGTGATTCTGAATGAATGGGTATATGAATATTTTCAAATAACGGACGTGAATTGATTTACATGGTCTACATAATTTGATGGTATTTTGTAAAAAAAAAAAGAAACCTTACCAGCAAGATTTTGATTTCTCACGATTATGTAAAAAATGTAAAACAATGTAAAAAATCAATTAACCTGGCGATAAGAACTTTTAACACACTATTAATTTCAACATTAAACGGAAGACGATTTCTCACATTATTCTGAGCAAAAGTATGTATAAATCTCATTTTCGAAAAAAAGATCCCATTTTGCAGAACACCATTGAATGACACACGAGATACATAAATTACACTCAATTAAATGAACGAATGAGTGAATGAACTCCTGAATAAACGAACACATCAATATACCTTACATACTGTCAGAACAACCCTTTCATAGACTCTTGATAGTTTATTAGGCGCAATTATATGTATGAATGCTGGTCTTTGATATTGAGAGACTTAAGTTTTATTTTTGGCCTTCAGGCAAATATAGCTCAGGCCGGGTACGGTTAGGGAAGGAAGTAGGCCAAGACACACTTTTAAGTTACTATATCGGCATTTGCCTGGGGTGATTAAAGGAATACCTGTTAGGATGGCCGGCCGCACGGATCGATCTCAAGACCTTTCGAATACGAAGTCAACGCTCTACTAACTTAGCTATGGCCACTCGAATAATCTATTGAACGAAAGAATATTATTATGGAAGTCCTGATATTGCACACAAATAAGTTTGAACATTCGCACGCATTTCTTTTATTTTTTTATTATTTTTTTTAGAAAACGGTGGAGGAACTCTTAGTCGCAGGCTCCAATTTAAGATTCTACAGATGTAGGCATTTTGTTTCCTTCTCCTTGAGGATCAAACTTACTAGCATGAATTGAGCTGACAGGCTATTAGAAACTACTTTGAAATTTTTATTTATTCAAAACCAGTTTGCCAAATATTGTGGCGAAATAGGATTATGTCTTACCCACCCTATCCTAGATTTTGCTTCACCTTAAGTTTTGACCCACGATTGGAGCGAGACTCCTAGTTTGAGTAACGTTAAAATACAAGAGAAATAGTATAAAGCCTGTTGAAAGAATATTTGTCGATTCCCTGCTTAGTAACGTCGAAATTCGGAAATATGACAGCAACTTAGCAAGGTCAGTTGTTAGCTGTCAAGGAAGCTTGTCATGAATGTGGTAGAGATTAAATATGAAAAGTCCTGTTTTACGCAATTCAGGAAGGATGAGTATGGACAAGCAGAGGAAGACAATATCATAGGACGGGCTAGATAAGATCAAAACAGACATTCTCAAGGAGAGTTTGTGGTCAAGTGATGCGTAGTAATAGTTACTCAACACCCCAAAACATCCTCTCCTAAATTCCTATCTTTTTTACCAAATATGGCATCGTGTGATATTTGCGGAAAGGCTACGTGTTCATGGTGAAACGTCGAGATTGTGGAAGTAAGCCTTCCGGGGCGTTAGCGTGAGGCCCCCTATATAAAGTCTAAGGTCGTGAATTTTATAAGGAATATCACCCCAGGAGACGGAGAGTGAGTTGTTAGTCGACATCTAGGGGATGCGTCGTTGGACCAACACTTCGTACGACCAACAGCCTCTCAAGCAGCAAGAACCGGCGTACGACCAACACCCCAGGGCAAAAATCTGTGTTGGTCGAACGCCGTGTTGGTTCAACGCCGTGTTGGTCCAACGCCGGTACTTCGAAGTGTTGGTCTCATGCCGGTGTTGGTCCAACGCAGTGTTGGTTCTACGCAGGTGCTCAAAAAAATAATTTAAGATAATATTTTTTATTATATTTTTAGGTTTTATATATCTGGGGCGTTGTCAATTTTATTGTTGGTCCAACGCCGTGTTGGTTCAACGCCGTGTTGGTC
>JAGDQP010050145.1:2355-14317 GCA_022664845.1 Lepisma saccharinum | reverse complement strand
CGCCCAATTGCTCGGCAAGCATTTGTTGCGATTGGGTATCGTCCTCGTCCAACAGCGCCTGCAATTGATCTTGTCACTCAGGTCAAAATTGCCTTCTTTGAACCGACAAAACCAATCTCGGCACGTTGTTTCCGATAAAGCACTGTCACCGTAGGCCTCCACAAGCATTCGATGCGCGTCGGCAGCCGATTTCTTCAAATGGAAGCAGAAAAGCAGAGCTTCCCGCATATGCTCTTTTTTCTGGCACAAAACTAGCCATGCTTACCAACGGCACACTGTGTGTTGTTGACTGCACTTGCTGATTATGTGCACTATACGCTCACGAACGCCATCTATGGGCAAACAGCGGATTTAAGCTTATACACCTGGTATATGGGATATCTACTCCAAATGCGATAGTATTCGCTGCAAGTTGTGCAGAATTGTATCTTCTCATTTCGATAATGCGAACCCTAAATGATATTGCTTCATGATATTTTTACATAGATAAGGAAAATTTGTTCCAGAATGTTAGGAAAATTAGGAAAATTGATCTCCCAAATTCAACTTCAAATATCAGATTGAGGAAGATGCAATTTCTGTGAAGATATTTAGAAGAAACAATGTTAAATTATTATTGTCCCTTGCATTGCATATGAGACACGCCTTCATAGTTTTTAATGTTAGGTATATCACTATTTTAATTTTATCCTCAACCATTTAATATTACTATTAGTTACAACATCGTAAGTTGCACGTGATTGTATACAAGAATTGTACTTTTCTGTTTAGTTCAATTCAATTTATGTATGGCCTTTAGGCATCTCAGGCTCTGGCCCGAATAAGGTGGGGAGTAGGTGCTGGAAGGTAGTCGTCCAGGGCCTATTTAGTAGGTACCATCCCGACATTGGTGTGGTGTGACTGAAGAAAAACCTCAGTCAGGATGGGCGGCCGCGCGAATCGTTTCCAGAACCTTCTGATTGCTAAGCCAACGCTCTACCAACTGAGCTACGGCCGCTCGGAATGTTTACTTTTTTCATGTTGGTACGTTGAGCTGTGTTATTCGTATTAAACGAGTGAAAAGGAAATAAATAAACCGTTACCAGCCTAATAATTTATCTATACTGTTGAGTAATATTGTTAATATTGTTCTCTGTTACAAAGTGTATTACATATCTGAAGAATAACTTCCTTCGACAAATTAATACTGCTCCGAACGCAAGGATGGAAATGATAATTAAAAAATTACCAGTCCTATTAAAGAAGTACCATCTCATCATTCAGCTAATAAAATTGAGGAAAACCCTGAAAAACCTTAGGCAGGACGGTCGACAACAGGACTTGAATCTGGCTGCATCTCCAGTACCGTTCCGAAATCCGCGACTGTGACCACCGAGCTACGGGGAATAAGCCAGAATCTGATTGGGTGAATTTAAGATAGTACCATTATTAGAAGCAATTTGACGCTTTTTTTCAAATTGCTTTTTTGAAAGTTTTGCTCACTGGAGGGCGTTATTGTCAAACTTGACACAGACTGGAACTGAAAACCATTAGACCCCTCAAATGTAAGTTAGAAACAAGTTCACGGAAGTGATATAGATAATTTATTTAACAGTGCTTATTTAATGTAATGGGTGAGAGTTATTTCCTCTTGCGCAGATATTTTGAATTAAAAAACTAGCGAGCTTACATGTGTCTTAATGTAAGTTAATTATGTATTATTTAAATGTAAGGATCTTTATTATTTATCTGATCCCTGTGATTGTATTTTTATTCATTATTTACCGAGCGAACATAGCTTAGTTAATAGAACGTTGGGGTTGCTTTTGGGAGTTCCTGAGTTCGATCTCAGCGGCCGACCATTTTAACTAAGGTGTTTTCAGAGTTTCTTCAGACACACAAGGCCGGGGTAGCACCACCAAAATAGGCTTTGATCGACTTCATCCAGCATCCTTTTCCCTACCCTGCCGCGGTCAAAGCCAGAGATGCCTAAAGGACGTAAATGAACTCATTCAGTTTTATTCAATATTTATATTTCCTGTGAAAGCCTCTTTCGTTTAGTTCCTGTGCAGAAGTCTCTCTCACATATGAGCTGAGAGAAACAAGTGTTGTTTCATTCCTAAAGTCTGTTGATGATTGGAAGTCTATTTGCTCACCAAATCTTTTTCGATTCTTGCCTTCAGTTGAAGAGTGCAAATGTAAAACGATCCAAGTGCCATTGTTTTTTTGTTGTTTTAAAAAAAAACTCGTCCATAAGCATGTTCGATGTGCCCACCTACATGTCCCCATCCTTGTTCCAAGTGCCAAATCAATGAGGAAGAGATGAAAACGATCACATTATGTTGGAAGTCATACGTCATGTGAAACTAAATCTATTCAGTTTTCTTCTTCTACTGTAAAATTTTAAATCTGGCTCTTGGACCGTTTTAGACTGGCTGTAAATTGTTTATGTTTAAAAATGCATGTTTGTGTCTATATTTCATATCAAGCAGGTAGACCTCGACGTCGGTAGCATTATATCGAGTTACAAATTTAACGTTAATCTGCCATATCCGATTTCGTTTCAAGAACCACTCAAACTTCATAACAAGTAAGCATAATAACATGACTTCATTAGGCCATTTGTTCCCCCTTTCAAATGAACCTTTGATGATGAACTGTCAAATTGTTATTCATTTTTGAAGTTGAAATGACCTTTTATACAGGGTGATTGATTAATGCGTGCACAAAAATGGAGGGCGAATTCCTGATAACCAAAACAAGAAAAAAAAAAATGTTTCTTTGAAAAAATTCCGAAATCTATCGGAGCTTCAGGCGCTCAAGGCGGCATCGTCACTAATGACGTCATATCTCGACATGTAATGGCGTAAGTGGGGTCGGCCTAGCAAATCACGATTGAAGTAGTACCCAATGCATCTAGTTAAGGTATGTTTATGATTGGAATATGTAGCTTAGAGGGGCTTTCTATGCTTACCACATTTAATTCTTTGACTTTTTTTTTTTTTTTTTTTACATTGCGTAACCTGTTTGTGCGGTATTCCCTTAATCATAAACTTGACTTAAACGGATGTATCGAGTACTACTTCGATTGTGATTACCTAAGCCGACACCGCTTACATCGTTATTTGTCGAGATATGACGTCATATGTTACGATACCGCATTAATCTGTATATCCTGAACGTTACCTCCTGAAATACTAAACATTTAATCTTTAATTTGGTAGCTTATTTATGTAATGTTCATGTGTATTTCTTCTTGCCTTTTTTTTTTTTCAGGGTGATGTTGGGTTTGTAAAAGGGACGTTTAGACAGAGAGAAAGAGAGCATGCTGAACTTGCCGTTACGTCATTGCGTGCTTGACAAAACAATAGATAAATACATCAAGATTTGCCTCTTTAGTACAGCTTTAGTATCACTTTTCTTTTCCTGTCTTTATATGTGCTGTGCTCTTCGGTCAACAAGAGAAGAAGGTGGTGATGATTCTATTAATGGACAAATTCTCTTCATCGTGAGTGTATTAAAAAATTAACAACAATTTTTGACACTTGTTTACTTTCTCTGTGTTTTTTTTTTTCTGCGTTTGTATATTTCGTCAAATGAAATATAACAGTGTTGCCAACCGGATTAGAAACTTAGTGACAATGTGCAAACTTAGCAACACACGATTTCATTGTTTTGATTATTTCTTTCTTTTTTTAAAATAAGAAAAAAAAAACATGAGCTGAAAAAGTGTAAGGTTGTATGAAATATAAATGCCAGTTACGTATAGTTGATTTCTTTCTCGTATGTTTGTGTGTGTGTGTGTGTGTGTGCGTGCGTGAGTGTGTATGTGTGTGTGAATGAATGGGTATGTTTTGTTAACGTGTATGTATGTGGCGGGAAATGTCAGTATTTCCCCGTGATGCTTCCTTTTCTTTCCTATGTGATAATTGGGTGAAAAATAAACAAAAGGTACAGAAATACAGCTTTATTTTATTTCTTCATATTGGTGTTTGATTATATCATGTTACATATGGTACCTTCCATTTTTTTATTATTTTTTTTAAGTCAGTAAATAATTGTGTAGTTCGGACAAATTAAAATGTCGAAATTACGACAATATCTCTCAGCGTAAAAAGTTTTTACGTCTAAAAAAAATTACAGACATCCTGAAAGATTACCGTGTCATTCCAATCCAAGTTGAACCAGCGGCCAAAATTAAAAATTCTGGCTTACAGTGTACCTGTTGTAGGTTTTTGCAGTTACATTCCAAGTGAGGTAAAAATTATTTGAAACCTAGATGTACACAGTATGTCGGAAAAATAATGGCACTTTCTAAATTAAAAAAAAAAAAAACAGTTATTTTTCTAAAATTATTTCTTTTTATTCAAAATACATCGCTGGGCACGTTCAATCAATGCTAGCATAGATTTTTTAATGGCATTTTTCGGAATCGCCTCAATGACCCTCGACATATGGTTTTGGAACTTTTGTAACATTGTCATAAAACGTTCCTTTCATGGCCAGTTTGAGTTTTGGTGACAGGAAATAGTCACACGGAGAGAAATCAGGCGAATACGGAAGAAGTTGAAGCACTCAGACTTGTTTTTTCGCCAAAAATTCACGAACAGCGAACAATTTCTTGGTCCGCATTTAAGGCGTGAGGAAACAATTCGAGCACAGACTTCCCGTTCGTTTAAATCTTGTGTCAGAATTTCGTGAAACATGTATTTGGTCGTATCTAATTCCTCCGCTATCAAATCTCTCAACCAAATTCGCATCGTAGGCGATCATTTCACGATTTTATATATATATATATATATATATATTATTTGCAGGTCCTGTCTTGGGTCGTCTTCCAAAGCATCACGACCGTCTTGGAGTCGCTTATAGCACTCAAACGTACGTGTAAGGGATAAGCAGTCATCACCATAAACGCGCGTGTAAGGGATAAGCAGTCGTCACCATAAACTTTTTTCATCAATTCAAATGTTTCTGTAAAAGTTTTACCAAGCTTGAAACAAAATTTATTATTGCTTCATCGTGTTTTTGTGATGCGGTGACAAAAAGTATTGTCACTTTAAGCGCTATAACTTGCCAATCCATTGATCGATTCTAATGATGGCGGTCTCGTTTTGTAGAGATGATATACAGCTTTCAGATTATATATTGTTTCAATAGATGGCGTTAGTAGTTTTCTGTAAATTAAAAAAAATGTTCCGTTATTTTCTCGACATACTGTGTACTTATAAAGTAAAATAATTGTGGATGTGACACAAATTTACAATTTTAACAACAAAAGCGAATAGTTAACTAATAATTAAATCTCGAGATAGGTAATCGAAACCTTCTCATTGGATATTCAGCATGAGTTAGTGTCGAATGGCGTTTGCTTCATTCTAGGTACGATCACATAGTTCTTGAGGTCCTGGTGTTAGTAGTTAGATTTCATGAAGTATTTTTTTTTTACATTGTGTTCTAAGTCAATGCTTTTGTAAGCAGTACTCGAAGTGAGTGCTGTGCCTTGGCTTCTTGAGATTTACATTTTGCATACCCTCGTTTTCTATCACATACAGGGCGTTGCAAAGTAACAACGACAAAACCACCTCACGAGATGCCTGACATGAAAATAAGAAGAAAAAAAAAGAAGTATAGGCCATCGAGGATACCCAAATTCTACGTTTCGGCGTTATAGGATACCGAAAGCGTGGGAAAATGAACTAATGATATTTCCAATAGTATTAACAGTACAACTGAGGCGGTGTGGTACCGTCAAATACTTGAGACACGCACTAACCGTGCAATGGGTGCGCAAGGGATTTCCCAAAAGAAAATACGGGATTCCCAGAAATTCTCTGAGGTAAAGGTGGGTTGAAATAAGCATGAATTCGGGACTACTTTACAGCAAGTAACAATAATTCGTTTGCGGTAAGTCGATATTTCAAACAGGTTTCATTTGTGGAACGATTTTTTTTTTTTTTTTTTAAATCGAGGTTGTCTAAGAAACAGGAGAAAATTACATACCTTTTGTGTAATTAGTTTGTATGCTGTACGCTCACGGAAGGTCGTCGTATTCGTACTCATTTCATCCCATTTACTCGAAAGAATGTCTGGAAATCCCCTACTTTCTTTGAGGAATGCCTTGCGCATCCAGTGCACAATTTTGAAATATGCATTTTTGGATAGAGTAGGTTTGAAGTGTTTCAGCCTACCATACTGCCTCAATTCTACTGTTAGTGGTATTAGAAATATCAAGCTCTAGAGTTTATTTTTCCACGCTTTCGGAAGATTATAGCACTCGAAACGAACCGTTGGTGCACCCTAGATGGTCTCCCTTTATTATTATTATTATTATTATTTTCATGTCAAGAATCTCATGATATGGTTTTGTCGATGTTATTTTGCAACACCCTGCATAAATATAAGTGGTATGTTCTTATCATTAGAAAGTGTTTAAATATCTTTCGTCTCCGTTTTTTCCATTTGTAGCACTGTTTGTGAGTTCATGAATATAGGGTGTGGTATACGATATCCTTTAACGATGTAATAATGTACTAAGAGAAATTGACCAATCCAACATGTCTTTATTTGTGTGAAAGAGTAGAATAAGAATTATGATTTAAATCATCTGGAACTCAAATTTCAAGTTAAGACTGTGGACAATAAATGTTAAAATATCCGCAGTCTCCACAATCCGTTTATTAAGCGGTTTTCCTACACCGTGTCCGGCGTCTGATTCCATTCGAATCAGTAGAGGATTATTTTGTCTTTCGTAGCCCTTGAGTTGATACTGAAGTTCAGCGATGAATTTCAGTGAATGGATGGGAACAACTCGATCGTCATTGTCACTTACGAGAACAAATACAGCTGGGTATTGTTTCTGCCATTCAGAGGGTTTTTTGATATTATGAAGCGGGGAAATCTTCATTAGATTATTAAAGTCCTCTTTGACATCTGCAGAACCATATTCAGCCACCCAAGCGTGACCGATTGTAAATTTGTTGAATCGTAATAGGTCGAGAACTCCATCTTGGATGATGGCGGCAGCAAATAGATTTGGTTTTTGATTGATTGAAGCTGCAACTGTTAAACCACCGTTGGAATAACCTTGAGCTATCAGTTTGGTTTTGCTAGTGTAACTGTTTTTCACTAAAAAATCTGCAGCTTTTTTAAAATCATTAAATGTGTTTTGTTTATTCAACTTCCGACCAGCGTCATGCCATTTTTTACCTCCGACTTCTCCCCCTCCTCTTACGTTAGCTATAGCAACAATGCCTCCTAAGTATTTCATAAATATAAGGTAGTAAGTGTTGAATTGGGGCAGAAGACTTAACTCGTAACCTCCATAACCATATAGAAGACAAGGGGCTTTCCCGTTTTTATCTAACGATCTTTCGTGAATGATGTACATTGGTACTTCCGCTTCGTCTGTACTTGTATAAAATTTTTGTTCGACCACGTAATCTTCTTTAGCGAGTTCTTTCAATTTTGTCTCATGATATATTTCAAGTTGATATTCATCTTGGGTAAGATCGCAGCGATATATAATTTGTGGTGTAAGAAATGAAGTCAACCGAAAGAATATTTCTGTATCATCTCTTCTTCCAGCAAATGGATCAATTGTCCCCATTTCGATAGGAAAATCTTTGAGAATAACTCCCGTTTTCAGATCGCGTAACTGTAAAATGTGTCTTATATTTTCCATGTAGCAAACGAGTAATTTTGTACTGTGTACTGCGCTGCTCCAACACAACGTTTTATTCGGGTCTTCTTGAATCAGCATTTTCCAACTTTTTGGCGTATCTTCAATGTGTACCTTTGTTATGCAACGATTAGGTGCATCTTTATTGGTTAGAAAGATAAATTCTGAGTCGTCATTTGTTATATATGAGTAGAAGGATCCAGAATGATCGATGACAATTTCCTTCAGCTGTAAAAGACCCGTTATTATTCCATCCGGAGGTAGTTCTGCATAAAAGACGTGATTGTCGTTGACTCCCTCTCGTGGGGTTACTATAAGATAGCGTCCACAATAACTTACCGTGGCTCCAATTCTACAATAAGGGTGGTCTCGAAATTCCACAACAAGGATATCTTCTGTCTGTCGGGTTCCTATTTGATGATGATACAGACGTTGATTTTTAAGAAGCTCTGCTTTCTCCTCTTTAGGGTATCTTGCATAAAATAAACCATGGTTGTCCTTAGTCCATGCTAAGTCAGAGAATTTGACGTTCCCTATAACCTCTTGGTAATCCTTGCTTGTAAGTGTGTTTCTAAAATAAATGTTCACCCATTCTGATCCTTTTTGGCTGAGGCCGTAGGCAAAAATGGTACCATCGTCAGAAAAACTCCCTTCAATCAGTGCTGTAGTTCCATCGTCTGACAGTAGATTCGGATCAAGAAACACCGTTGGCTCTGAATCGAGCGTTGTTTGAACGTGAAGCACATTCTGATTTAGAAGACCTGCGTTGTAATAGAAGTAGTAGTTGTTTCCTCTACGGAACGGACAGAACGTTCTTGGATAATTCCATTCAGAGGTCACGCAGTTTTTTATCATTTCACGAACAGGGCACCCATCAAGGTACTTTTCCGTGAGGGCATTCTGTTGTGTGATGAAATCCTGGGTATTTTGTGAATCCAGTTTCTCCAGCCATCGATAAGCATCCGTCACTTTCATCCCTTGATATTTGGTAATTATGTTTTCATCACGTGGTGCTTCTGGATATTTTAACTTGTGGTTTGCCATTTTAGATATCTACACGTATAGAAGAATTTGACGTGTTTCCATGTGCTACATATTAAAAAGAGACAATGGTGAAAATAAGCTTCCATGTCAACAATGCTCGCTTTGTTAACATGAGAAAAACTCGGGAATATAAAATTAAAAGATTCATTGTACTTGATTGTAACGAAGAAAATTCAGTTTTGCCCGTAGAGAGAAACAATCAGTGACGTCACAGAAAAATGCGCATGTGCAGAACTGCATTCCTTGTTCCGGTGTGCAGTGAATACACTTCTGAAAGCTTGCAGGTGTTGTTTGTTGGTGGTGGTCTAGGTGGGAGGCCCAGAGAAGCAACGGTCAGGATTTTATTCTGTACTTGTTCACGAATAGGTTGACCAAAATCTTCCAACCCACTTTTATAGTCATTAATAAAATCACACACACGAACTAATCATCTTGAAATGTTAGGTTTGTTTCGCCAAACGTCTATGGAAATGCGCCATTATCACTGAAAATAATATATATATATAAAAAAAAAAGTTGCTTGATGATGGTTATAAATTATACACCCAAATTAACGCTGAATATATTTTCGCAACGGGCTTTGCTATTGCTAACCTGTTATTTCAGTTAGGGGAAAGAGGCTCAAAATGATCCCTCTAACTTTGATGGTCTTTTACAGCGATTGGAAAAGATTATTAAAACAATATGACATTATGCGGTACCTTGACTTTTCTAGAAAGAAGCCGGCCGGGTGGTCGAGCGGTCTGCGGCGGTAGGCTATCGACTCAACGGTCCCGGGTTCGAGTCCCGGCATGGGTGTGGTTTTAAATACTTAACAGCTAAAGGCAAATCGTGACGGGCCGAAGTCCAAAGTTACTAAACTGGCCCATATAAAAATAAAGTTTACCAAAGTTTCTAGAAAGAACTAAAGTAATATCGACAGTATTTAAGAAGATATTTTGAAACCTATAAAAAAAAATCAGGGTGTCTCGAACCTAGAATACTCAGGAAATTTTATAAATCTGGTAAACTCAGGGAAATCTATAATTTATGAAGGAAGCTCAGCGAAAATTTATGAGGTGGACCTGTCCAAAGTTGGTAAGAGCACTGCCTCGGCAAGGCGGAGATCGTGGGTTCGATTCCCACTGCTGAACGGATTTTTTCAATGTGTTAAAATCTTCTATTTTAAAGATTTTTTTTTTCCACTTGTGAAATACCAATAATGTACAAAATCCGTAGACTGGGTGGTGGTGGGATTTTAAAAAAAATGTCAGTGTGTATTATTTACATGTTCCACTATACTAAGAACTCAGGAAATTTGACAAAAAAATTATCATGGAAAACCTGGGAAACTCAGGGAATTTCAATTTCCAAAATTAGTAGACACCATGAAAAATGTTGTAAAGAATAATTTTGGAAACACCACAAGACAATTCTTTGGTATGGCCAAAATGATCCCTCAGAATCACTGTCTCTCTTTAATACCGCTGTGCACCGAGCGAAGATCAAATCCGAGACCACTTGAACACGTTCATTAATGATCCGCAGAAAATTGTCAGTTGAAGAATTAGCAGTGCACCATTGAAAAAGTAGAATTATAAATAAGAACCCGTTCAGGTGAACTGGGATCAACTTGTAAAATAATTTATGATTGTTCGGTGACTTTTGTTGTTCTGAGATCAGGAGCAAAGCAGACCGGTGCTAACAACAAAAATATGGCTGTGTTAAACAAGCGACATCTAAATACTCTTACCCAGACCATATAAAATAATTCCTAAAACTGGTTGACCCGTACCATTTGAGATCATATTCAGACAATTTTTATGTTGTTTTGAAATCCAAAGAGTTATGACTTGTTCTGCCAGATTGAATATCTGTCCCGCTGTGCCTCGTGTTTAACATCGTATTTGCTGACTAGCAAGATCAAATATGGCGGAAACTGAGCAAACGAGATGCAGTTTGGTTGAGTCAGGGTTGCCATCAAGTAAATGAAAAATAATCATAAAAATTATATCAGACGTTTAATCCGATATGTTTGTCTATTTTGTATTTAAATGTTTATATTATTTCTCAATTTATTCTATCTCAGGATTTCATTTGAACTATAACAACTTTACAACCCACATACCACAAATTTCACACACGACTCTAGATTATCATACAACCAAATAATTATTGTATGATTGGCAACGCTAGCTATCTGTCTTCTGTTTCCCGCCAAAATGCCCTGCGGATGTTCTGGATGTAGTCAGTGTGGTTAATTTTCACACCCGATGTGATTAAAATTAAATTCAACGATAAAATGTAAAAAGGAAGGAAAAGACAAAACTACAGAACAAAGAATGAGCTCCCTCAAAACGTTAATAAATATGAAATATTCTTTCTAACTTCAATTAATGTGTTCAATAAATATATCCACTACAAAGAATAGAATTATATCTGTCAAACATGTACAAACAAGGAAAGAAAACATGTCTTCTCATATTAAAAAAAAACACTGGCGTAACAGGCCTATAGGCCTTGAGCCTGCCCCAACGCCATCTGTCCGTGTTTGGTGGAACTACGTCCACTTGAGTAACGGCTGTGTGGTCAGCACTGCGCGGATAACCACGAACAGGCGTATCAGAGGCTTACCAGACCGAGTGTGGCCGTTACGTCTTTATACACGTGACTCCGCAATTTGCCTCACGACGCTGGGTGGACGCCGGAAAGTGGGACTCTATCCGGGAATTGATCCCGGGACCACACGGACATGAGTCCAACGCTCTAACCACTAGACTGGGGAGTCCCTTGTCTTCTCATATTACAAAATAATAATAAGCTATCTAGAATTCCAAAAAATAAGACAACAAAAACAAAGTATTCGTTGATGGTGATGGATGCTCTCCCCGAAGGCAGGTCCTGACCCGAAGTCCCTGAGCAAAGTGAATCGATGCTCGTTTGCCATTGCCTTCCATCGTATGAAGATTTAGTTCAACGACGTGACCTGCAGTTTAACGTGGGCTCCGAACCACGTTTGTCCTTACCGGGAATGGAACTTAGATCCCCTTGAAAGCAAGGAAGTAAGCGTAACTACTGACCCACAGCAAAAAGTATTCTTTAATGGAAGTAGAAAAAAAACTGAAAATTTAAACGCTGAAAACATAAAAACTTTCAAAATGATTTGAACAAGTTTTTAAATCTTACAGAACAAATAAATATATATGTATGCTTTTCAAGAATAAGGTAGAATCAAGAATACTTCAAGAAGATCTACTTGTAACGAAATCGTTTCTCTGG
>JAGDQP010050144.1:0-14318 GCA_022664845.1 Lepisma saccharinum | reverse complement strand
AGGTGAGGGAGAAATACGTTTACGAGTCATAGCTATTGTATAGCGCAGCAACATAAACATACAGACAGCCCATGTTCACCGTACCAGCTTAGCTTTACATGCTGAGAATTATACCTTGTACATCAAAAATTAAAGAGGAGAAATTAAACATCTCGAACAAAGAGTATTTATTGACAACCGAAAGCAAATATTGTTAAGGCAATTTAGTTTCGAAAGACCAAAATCGCAATAAAAATAATTTCACAAAATTACGAAGATGTCTTCCTTCATTAACGTATCCAGTATCATGCAAACATAGACGAAATATGTTCCAAGATTTCAAATTATTTCTGAGCTAACCAGCTAGCGGCGAAGATACTTTTTGGATTTAAACAATATACGTATGCTCATTACCTGTCAGGCAACTGAATACCAGGTAAAGATAATGCGAATACTTTTAATAAGATTTAACTTTTTGGAAATTAGTGTTCAGTTGCCTGCCTTCACTCCTTAGCCATGTTGACGTCTTCTACTGAACAAGGACACGCCCTACGATGATCGAAATAAGCATCAAACAATACTGTTAACAGATCCTGATTTCTAACCAGAAATACCAAAATTCTCACATTTTAGCACTCTATAGAAAAGAATCACATAACTGAAATGAATAATTGATTCCCGACCAATGATAAAGGACGACACTGTGTATGCAATCGGTTGAGCTGAGCACAGTAAAAATCCTTCCCTTTTGAAGCTCAATATAAACGAAACAAAACTGTCTAAAATAAAATACAATGGAACGGAGCTTCAAGGTCGTTACAATGTTTTGGTTTACATGATAAATATTGACTATTTTGATGCACAGAACACATTATTGAGCTACTGAAAAGATTCTATGTTAAATCCGTATGTTAATAAAAGCCCATATTGACAACATGGTATTATTTATACTTTAGCTTACGTCGGGCTGATTTTTCGGAACGAAATAAGTCACATGTTCATGAATCGGAATCATGGTAATGTTACGTCATAGTGATTGTTTATTTTCATAGCACCATTGATGTTTCGTTATAAAAATCAAGGACAGTATGTCGAGTAAGCGATAGCGAACGACGACGGGTTAGAAAAAGCCAGGTTCGATATTTTCTTTTATTATATGTGATGCAAATCACCTTTAACAGACACTACTCCATTTGCGTTTCCACAAGGAACACCCGACGTATACTGAACAGAGGCCGACAACATTCGATTTACACTATATCTAACTCACGAAATTATGAAGATACTTCATCAGAATAAAGGTTTCATTCAGATGTTACGTCAAGGTGACGTCTATTTCCATTCACAATTGATGTCTTGCTACAAAAATTATGGACAGTATGTCGAGTAAGCGGTAACGAATGAAGACGGGTTAGAAAAAGCCAGTTTAGATATTTTTCTTCATTTTACGCAATGCACATCACCTTTCACAGACACCACCTGTGACTGCTCCATATATGGTTCCAAATTGAACGTCCGACGCATACTAAAGAAGCACCTAAAAGACAAATAGTACTGAAACATACTATGCATGTAAATGTTCATCTCTGGAACGTG
Source organism: Lepisma saccharinum (assembly GCA_022664845.1). Lineage (NCBI taxonomy): Eukaryota > Metazoa > Arthropoda > Insecta > Zygentoma > Lepismatidae > Lepisma > Lepisma saccharinum. The sequence continues at coordinate 12,743 of JAGDQP010050144.1, read as the reverse complement.
ATTTCTCGATGTTTTTCCACTTCTACCTGCATTATTTATTTATTTATTTCTCCCGTCTTTAAATGACAATGATATACTGCACAAGTCGGCACCTTTAATGTTTATAGCACTTCCACGCATAGATAAAAGAGAAATATAGATAGGAAAGTACCATAGTAACGTTTGTGCCGCCTTTTCTCGTATCTAGAGTCTGTGGATCACGACTTCTTCTTCCTGGATCACGTCCGTGGATCACGGAAGAAGAAGTCGTGATCCACAGACTCTACTCGTATCTGTAGCGACCTGCCATCTAGTGTCTGTCCAGACAAACTGTGACGAAAACAAGGGAAGTACGATATTCGTTAATCGGTGTTTTTAATTTATTGTTGACCGATCGAAAAAAGTTCAATGCAAGTGAGTTTTCCCGCCTTTTCCGTTTTACGTCAATTATTCAAATTTCGGTCCAGGAAAACTAGAAATTAACTTGCACGGACCAAAGTTTGTTTCGTACTTTAATAATATTAAAGTTCGTTTTATGGTAATGCTACTAGTAATTTCAGGATTGTGTGCAAACATTTTCGTGATAGAATGATGTCCCAAAAGTCTCTGCACACAACGCTGACGTTACTATTACCATTTCTTTAAAACTGAGTGTACCCATTATAGAAGTACGAAACGAACTTTGGTCCGTCAGAGTTCATTTCTTGTTTACCTGCATTGAAATTTGAATAGTTGACGTAAAACGAAAAAGGCGGGAAAACTCACTTGCATTGAGCCATAACTGTTGTTTCACAAACCTTCGTGAAGATTTTAACTAATCGTTGATTAACGAGTTTAATCTATTTCAAAGCTCTTAAAATTCTTTTAACAATTCGTCAGTTCTGAGGGAAGATTAGTGAGATCCAAGGTGAAGTAGGGGCGCATTTCAACAAGCCTACACTTCTCTCATTTTTGATACTGGTGCACAAATAATCAAGTAAATTTGCAGATCTACGAAACATATAAATATTTTATTATGTTGATAGAAAATAACTTCCCATTGAAATGTAATACGTGTTACGTTAACATATTACTTAAGAATACATCGTCAGGTCATAACTTTAACACAATGAGCGGAAGAAAGAATGGGAATATAGCGACCACTATCTGCATATTCGCCTCATGTGCCTAAGGAAGCAGGCTGACCAGCCTGGGACCTCAGTTAAAACTGGGGCCTCAATTAAAAAGCGACAGCTACCGCAGAGCCACAACGCTCATTTTGATAATGAGAAATTTCGTTATGATAGGGAGGTAACGACTTCCAGATGTTCTTCAAATTTCTCATATAAAAATGGTTACACTATAAAACTTAGCTCATTATGTCCTATATTTTCATCATTAGACAAGCATGAACTTAAAATTAATTAGTAAAATTTGTCTCTTCTTTGCGTTATAAAAATCGAGAGAAAAACAAACTGGAAGCGTTAGTTGCTCGATCTCAATTCACTTCGCTATATTTGTCTCTAATTGGATTAATAATTGAAAACTCGTTAATCCAGCAATGGCAAAAGATGATGGGCCAATTATCAGAACTTATACTTATGTAAAACAATCTATTACATCAGCACAAGATCAACATACTCTGTTAGAATCTATTGAACTGCTAAGGTTTCGGTTCATTCTGCTATTTTATTCAACGTTTTTCTTATCTACAACCAACTTTTCAGTGTTTCATGACATGTATGACCTTTTAGGAAAGTTTGTGCATATATAATGCAAGGCAAAAAGCTATCGAAATAAGTACGGTACAACACAATTCATCTGTGCGGATCATTTTATTGAATTTTTATGCTTAATGAAAAAAATCTTTGAAATCGTCTGTTATTCCTTATTCAACACTTCAAAAACAAATGAAATATTCACTATGTTTTAAATGAGAGATCATTCAGTGGACATAATGATTCATTCATAAAGACATAATGATACATCATTCATAAAGACATACAATTTATAGAACCATAACTTCTGCATAATCAGCTAACAAAATGTTTCTTTACGTCTTAGCCAGAATCATGAGACTTGTTAAATTAATCGGATCTTACATTGTAATCTAAATGAACATTTGGAACGTTTCATCCAGTAAACATAATCTATTTTATGTTGAAATGCGTGTCAATGTAGAATGCATGGGTTTTATCATATCCTGATTCACACCTGGAATAAAGTCAAAACGTTGTATTAGTATAACAGAAACGTCAGAGACCTTGAATAACAATTTGTAACATTTTCCGTTTGAGTTGTAAATAGTCATGGTAATAATTTATTACTTGAACTTTAAATTCTTCCTAGAGGTTTCATCTTCTGATATCTTTCCTCGTGTGATTTAGCTTTGAAAAATCTTGTGTTATAACATTAATAATACCAAACACTGCACATAAAGTATCTTCCTTATAACATTTTCTCCAACTTTAATATTCTTCAGTGTGTTGGTGTCTGTCTCAGTCTTTTCGCATCTTTTCTAAACGTATTAGCTGATAACGGTAGAGTTTACGCTTATTTACTTATTTGCAAATTTCTTCTGGTCAGAAATGTTAAGTGAACTCAAGGTTTATTCTGAAGCTTTTCTACCTATGAAAAGAAAGAAAGAAAGAATGAAAATAATTTAATCATCGTAACGTACATTATTTATCATTACTGTAATTCCCGTGATAATGGATTTTCGAATTCCAAATATTACAGAACTAAGTAGATAAGATACTAGAGACAGTTCTTTATTGAATTGAATTGAATTGAAAATGGCTTTATTAGAGCGGGCGAGGTTCAGTCGGAGGCTGCTCTACCACCTAACCCTTGTCAAGAATACATAATTAGAAATACAACACATGTATTTCTACACATATACATAATTAGAAATTTCTATACATAATTAGAAATACAACATAAGTACGATATGCACTATTGCTAGTCTGCATATCGTTTTCCACTGGGCAAATAATAAACCATTCGTATTTACCTTTGATTTCTGACTAAATAACAAGTTAGTTCATGTTAATTTATAATATATTACATATCCCTACTATTAGTATCGTAAATTTTCTCAGGCAGGCCGTTGCTCTACAACCGTGACAGGTACGGGCATATGCGAACTGTAGTTAACTGCATACTCTCAGAGAACATATTACGTTAGGTTACGTTACATCACAATGATTCTAGGATTAACTGGAAGCAAATTAGTTAGTTCCAATAATTGTTTCAAGTAACTTTATGTTAACACTGTTTATATAGGTCACGTATGGTTAGATGAGATCAGATATTTGAACATAGGATCGGACAATGGGAGAAGTATCTAATGTCCATTCAATAATTCTTTTCTTATGCATCATCTTTACAATTACACTTAAACATAGAATTATATAAGGATAGAATGACGATGTTCATCAAAAGTTGACCATTTTTACAACAGTGATTTCTGTGTAAAATATTTGGTTTGCAGTAAAGAACGTTAGGTTAATTTGCTCTAAGTTAATAAACTTAGGTTAGAATGGAATTTAGTTTAAGGCCTTTAGGCAACTATGACTCAGGCCGTATGGATGATAATGGGATGAATTGGTGGAATGAAGAATGTGGGAGGAAAAGGGGGCACACCGAGAAAACCCACGCACACGGTGTTTGTCCACCACAAAGCCCACATGGTATGAGCAGGGATCGATACGACGACCCATAGCACCAGAGGTGAGCGCTCTACCAACTGAGCCATTTTTTTTTAAAGCCATTGCGTTTATTTATACGATTGTTACCATTTATTTTTCGTTTATCTTTCTTAACCTACTTATGGACAACACAGTTAAAATCACATCCATGCCCGAGGCGGGATTCGAACCCGCGATCCTGGAGTCGCTAGACTACCGCACTAGCCCGCACGACCACCTGGATCGGTGAGCCACCGTGGCCCCCTAGAATAGGTTAGTTTCATTCAATAATTATATATTATTCCCGGTCACGTTAATGTCAAAATATTAAGTTACCGCATGGAGAAGGTTAGAGTTAGGATAGTTTTATGGGGTGCAGAATGTTAGGTTAGTTTCATCCTAAAATTATAATGATTTCGGGAACAGTTTTACATTAATCTCAAAAGACTACATTTCGTGTGAAGAAGGTTAGGTTAGATAAAATTATGTTAGTTTCCTTGATATTAGGTAAAGTTAGGGTAGGTCAACTTTAGTCCAACCGCACGGCAGTCATCTTCGTGCAGGTGACCTAGTCGCTCGACACTTGTTTCTCGTTCATGATGCTACCAGTAGGGATGTAATGCTAACTTTTTAGGTGAGTATACGCTTCACTCATTGTAACGAAACCTCCCGCTTACTATCCCTTATACTGCGTATTTTATAAATTTTATATAGATTGGTATACGGTGACGTCTAAATAATTGAGATGGGTATACGCCGTATACCTGCGTATACCCTCCATTACATCACTGGCTACCAGTGTTTACAGGGCAAGATGGTTAGTAGGTTCCCCTCATGAACTAATGATTGAACAGCCACTTAAAACGTTGCTTCAACACTGAAGGACTAAGTGAAGGGAAAAAAGCCATCAAATAGCTTGTTTGAAACGAAAATATTTGGAAAATTTCAATCACTGGAATATGTTCATTTAATGGTGCAGTCACCCTATGTTAAGAGCGAAACGTGTCACTCTGGGAGGCATAAAGCGATGAAAACAATTCTTGTCTGTATATGTGGAATGAATAATCGGAATATGGGCATTATCTACGCTCTTTACAAACTATGATCCATCATTTTGGACTGTCACTTTCCTCGGAGCAGGATTTCAGATTCGATTCCAAACAAATCGAGACAAAAATCACTACTTCGAGGAAAGCGGCTGTTCAATATAAAATCGGGGGAGGGGGGCGAATTTTCTTTTTACAGTACAACTGATTGTAGTTTTCAACCTCAAACTCTGAATGCTCTGCAAAAATAATCACACGATGATTCTATTCTGTACTCTCACCCGGCTCGTCGAAAAGAAATCATTTAGGTAGTCCTTTATCTAGTAATATGTGTAGTAATAATAATGCGAAAACAGTATAACCTTACTCTAACCATAAACTAAAATATAGATTAATCCCTCTTGCCTATTTTCGTCTGCGATAAGGAGTACGTGGTTTTGAATCCTGCCGCTAAGTGACTCGCGACTACTTCGCTGTTTTTTTAGTAGTAGCTAGCAGAGACACCAAACGGCAGGGTTCAAAATCACGTGCTCCTAAGCAAATTAATACTACTAATTTTAGCGCAAACGAAAATAAATAAGCGGTATAAGTCTATATTATTATTTAATCTATGCATTAACTCACCTCTCAGGCTTGGCCTAATGTGTGTACAATTACAAGAAACCTTTGTTGTTGTTTTTCTCAGAAAACATACGTTAATAATTAATATGAACATTTAGAAAATATACTATGACATATAAAAGCATAGAAAAACATGTCCCCTACTTGGGATAAACAGTGTTTCCCGTAAGGGAAGGGCCAGTTATCGACTGGATCATGTTAGTAGCTGACAAATAGCAATTTTGAAGTGCACGCCCTACGTAACAACGCTACTAGATGTCAGTGGTAACAGTTCTAATCGCAGTTGTACCGTAAAAGAAAAACTATGATTGGGGGAGTATCCAAAGAGCATCCACCAGGTACCCTGAAATTAACCGTGGAAAATGTTGCCATTCCAAGGTCTTACCAACTCGTTCACTGTGGTAAACGGCAGTGGCGGCTTCTGGACCAGTTGTTTGGTTGTACAACCGCGCCTAGTTTCAGATTCAAAAACTTTTTTTAAGCATTTAAAGTAGTATTTGAGAGAAATAGAACCTTGCTCCTCAACACAAAACAACCTTGTTATATCTTTGAAAATTTACTAAACAAAAACAGAAAAAAAATCTGTTTTCGTGTGCGGTTGCCTGAGCGCAGCAACCGCATCCAATAACATTGGTCATATGGCAGCTAGCTCCTATGCTTTAACATGGAAACGAGCATTTATACTTATACACGCTCCTATCTCCTTGTATTGTCTCCAAGCGGTTGCAGGGGTATAACAACCGTAAGCTTATTTTCCATGCAGAAGTAGTTAGGAAATTGTCCGCTTGACTGCGACGAACTCAACCAAACTTAAAGATTGTGTCAAGGAAGGAAGAGGAGCGTCATTGAAGGAGACGGGTAGGCGGGTAACAATGAACTTAAAAGGGAAGCAAAGGAAGTGTGTGACGCCATTATGTCATGCTAAACGCCGATTTCATTTTGCCGGTCATCTTGTAGCCGGGCCTTTATTTTGTAATGAAAAATTTGCGGAGTACAGGAATCAATTTCCTGAAAAAATCTTAGAAAGTGTTTGTGACTTTTATCCATTCGTCAACGCAAAACAACTCCGTTTCGAACTTACTACAATTTACAACACTAAAGAGTTTTCGTCAATGCCTGGACCAGTCAGTTTGTTGGAATTTTTCCAGTGCAATAACATTCAGAAAACATTTTCTGAAACATCCAAACTTCTGAAAGTTCTCCTCACTATTCCAATGACTTCCTCGGAGGCAGAGAGATGCTTCCCTACCCTGAAAAGAATCAAGACCTACTTCGTAATACCATGACACAAGAGAGACTGTCTGCGTTAGCTATGTTGTCCATTGACAGAGCAACATTCCTGATTTCAATCAGTTAGTGATTGACAAGTTTGCAGCTCGAAAAGAACGGAGGATGGACTTCCTTTTTAAATAAAGTATGGAATGATTTTGTAATTAAATTATTTTAATTAGTGCATGAACCGTAGCAAAATATTCTTGTCCTTGCTTTTCTGATGTTCTCGCTCATGTCTTAGAATTATCTTCTATTCATCCATCGTTTAACAACGTAGGTGTGAAAGTTATATTAGAATTGAGCAGTCATTGTTTGTTTCTGAGTTAAATAGTAAATAATATTTAAATAGTACATGTGTAAAGAAAACATCAATAAAAATAGGGGAAGAATGTACTATCCTGCATGTATCTTCGAAATATTTAAGTACACTAAATCCCCCCCATCCCCTGAATAGTTGCAACCGCTGCTTCTCGAGACCGCCAGCCGCTACTGGTAAACGGATTGTTATAACCTGTGGTTGCTACAATCACTAACGTTCACGTAAACGAGTGGCTCTTAGATAAAAGGAAACGTTAAATTTTGCTATCTATATTTGTGCCTAGGAGTTCCTAAAGTAAAATTTGCACTTGAAAAAAATATAGTGAAGCGTGGAGCTTACCTTTACTACTAAGTACAATCGCATTACAAGTGGACTCAATTATTCTCCTCCAGCGTTAGCTCCTAAGTCCATAATTGGTAGGATAATGGTGTTCCTAATCTCATAATTATATTTTCATTATCCATTTAGAAGTTTCTTCTTACAGAATTGTGCTTCTACTGGGTTATGGTAGAAATGAATTGTCTCCTGCTGCTTTATTCAAAATTCCGGGTACACTAACTTTTGGCAAATCTAAGTTTTAATCTATTTTTGACTGAATGTCAAATCATCTAGAATGTAAAACATTTCCTGTGTGAATAACATAGTTTGTGTGATGAAACTCATTTCTGATGTATTTCAACCACATTTTACTTAAGTAGAAAATCTGCGTCGGCTTCATACGCTGCATTTACACCGGTACGAGCCGCCTTTTAACACTTCCCCTTTGTAGTAATAACTTTCGTTTGTAAAATTTAACTTTAATTTGCTAGAAACTGCAAATATAGTTCTGTTTCATTTGTGCAGATGTTTCTAGAATTTAAAACGGGCGGCTTCTCAATTTAGTTACTTATATCAAACAAGAGAACGTTATGAGGCGATACTATATCAAACAATAGAACGTTATGAGGCGATACTTGATACAGTGTTGCTAACAATAATTACTTGATAAAAGCTAAACAGCACTATAAAAGTAGTTAAAATTCTATCTTACTAATGCTAGAATCAGTTGCTAGAACATGCACAGAAGTTACCGAAATCCCTATACACACTACAGAAAAGAGAGAATCTTTGGCACCTAAATAAGTATTCAAAATAACTAGACCTAGATACAAAGTTGCTGAATTGGTAACTCTGTCTCGGTAGTGTACGCTCCCGCCTCCTAGCGTCTGTCCAGAGCGAAATCCAACTTTCCAATACAAGCGCGCCGGGCCTGCTTCTACGTTAAAAAATTACATGCACCATTAAATTATCATGATATTATTATTACGTCATATAAAAACAGACTACGTCATTATCGGTCCTACGCACATGGTTTCCAAGCATTTCTATTATAAGGATAGTACAATACACTCTAAATTATCGTATTTTTGCTTCTTGTATCATACACTCCGCACGAAGATTTTTTATGAAGTATTCCATTATATGCTAATTTCACTCGTAAAAGAAGCATAAATGATTATTCTTGAACGTCTACTGAATTATCGTACATTTGGAGCAGATCGTACAAGCTAATATCGTATATCGTATTTAAACATACATTATCGTACATTTCCGTCCGGGTCGTACTGGTTGGCAACGGTGTGCGCGCCGTATTTCCCTCTGCTCCCCACCGGCTTCACACCCCTCGCCCATAAACCAACCTTAGACTCTCTCTATTTTTTATAAGCTCTATGGTAAATTAGATGTTTTCTAACTTCTTGAAAAAGTATCTCATTTGACATTTATTTATTACGGAACGGAAATTGAGTTACATTATTTAAAGAAATATGGTAATTTATTTTTAATACAATTGAACCTCACCTACGTCGTTACTAATTATGTCTTCATTAAATTAATCAAGTATTTAATTTGTTAGCAAAGCCTAGAATTAAAAATTCCCCTTGGGTTACAAAATAATTCCCTTGCGGGGGGAAATAAGGGAACTTAACAACTTGCTGGGATTTTTGAACTTAGAATTTCTTCGACGCAAAATTTAATTTTATTGTATATTACCCTTGTTTGGCTAAAAATCAGGACAATATTTTTCACACAAATACGTTACGCAATTCTGCTTATCACTGCAAGTCAGTGAATTTATACCACGCTTCAATATATTTATTTTTGAGAGAAGAAATCTCAGCTATAGACATGCGACAATCTTTATGTCCATAGCTGTACTATACCGCTAAAATACCTTCAGGATGTTGCTACTGTTACTTTCACTGTAACACCAAAGACAAGTTGGTAATTTTCGAAAAATTTCTTTTTCGAACTTCTGAAACATAAATTTTCAAATTTTCGTTTCTGCATGTCTTTTTTCTCATTTGTCGAAAAAATCGCTTATTTGGCTTTTTTTTTTTTCTATTTTCGTTTCTTAATGTGCGTTTTTGAGACAGTTTTCTTTCTGTTGCTCTTGCTTGTTCGAGCAGAATCTTTTTAATTTCATAGTTCTGAAAATATTTTCAATTTTGTACATTATTTGGCATTGTGAATATGTTTTTCTTTGTTAAATTGTTGAATATATATTAATATTTATATAGGCCTTTAGGTGTTTCAGGCTCAGGCAGGAATAGTTGGGGGGGGGGAGCAGATGTAGGAAAGTTGTAGGCTAGGGCCTGGTAAGTAAGTACTTACTATTCCGGCATTTGTCATCTGAAGAAGAACCTTGGAGATACCTTAGTCGGGATGGGAGGCCGCTGGGAAAGTACGTTTTCTTCACTTTTGCGGTTAAGAAGGCAATTTGTTCTCTCATGCATTACATTCGTGCTTTTTTAATAGATTATATATTCTTTAAATCAGTGCTCGAAGTGGGTCAAGAGAGATAAGGGAACAGTTGCAGAAGTGGGCTAGAAAAGGTAAGGGTACGCTTGCACCTAGTGGTGGCGATTGCCTATTGAAAGTAAAGGCAATGAGCTCCCATTAATTAAAAGGTACGCCAAATCCAAAATGAAAACGGTAAGAGCACGGTGTGCCCCCTCGTGCCCCTCCACTTCGAGCACAGCTTTAAACGCAAGCTATAGTTGTAGAAGATATAATTTAAAATAGCATAATTTTGCTTGTCTGCTCCGTTCTTTCCATAACATTTTTTAAAAAAATAATCAAACTGAACAATTAAGATTCATACTGTTATTCTGGAGCTCAGTCAGAGCCTTCTACCGTAGAATGGCTCTGGCTTCTGGCTCAATGAAAAACAAAGAGAAACTGTTTTAGTAGGCAGGGGGAGAATTAAACACGTTGTCACACAGTTACGTGTACTATCATGGCCAAAATTATGTTCACATGACTTTGTTATACACGATTTTTCTCTAAGCCTACAAGATAGGCCACCCAACTAACGTCGAGTCGGCGGTGTGTGATTCTGAGAGAGTGTGAGTGAACGAACAGGGTTGGAATTTTCTTTTCTTTAACAGAAAACATTATCACATGTCCTGGGTTCTGAAAAATATATTTATGATTTCTTGTAGTATGTAGCAAATAATGAAAAACTTAAGAGAGTCCCATTTCAAACAATAAAATAGGAAACCTAACACCATTTTTATTTTAGATGGGCCACTAGTTGAAGGGTACTGAAAAGTTTAATTCAAATTGTCCAATAGAAAAGATCCTTACCGAATATGGAGAAACAAAAAGTAATTTTAAAACCCATGGTTTCTTTCTTTCTTCTTTCTTAATAAATTCCATAGAACACTAACGTTATGCATGAATGACAAGAGAAAAGGTCTGTTTCTATCAGTTCTTAAAAATAGGGCACGATGCACGATATTTATGTTTGATAATTTCTGATATTATGTTGTTATTTACGTTATTTTGTGTGGGCGTGCCTATGATATTGTGTGTGCGTGCATGTGATAATCATCGAAACGAGTATGCTTTCTTCCGAGCACCGTACCTTACTTGGTAGAACGTTGGTTTCGTATTCGGGAGGACCTCGGATCGGTACCAGCGGCTGACTGTCCTGACTTAGGTTTTCGCAGCGTTTTCCTCAGTTACGCCAGGCATATACCGGGATGGTACACTTCGCATCAAAAACGCAGTGCAGCTAGGTAACCCAAATGGCACCTTCTTATCCCCTAATCGTTTCTGGTAAACAAACCCTCTCTTTTTCCTTCCTTCGTCTCGCCCATACTAAAATCAGCAAACATCATGAACACGTTTTTTTTTAAAAAAAAATAGACATGTATTAGTATCAATAAAATGAAAGCGAGACGATTCAATATACATAAGTTGATCAAGGGAGAAATTTAAACATACAATGAAACATTGAAACCGATGGTTGTCTGTAAGACAGAGGCAGATAAATGACAGTGAGAGAGAGAGAGAGAGAGTGAGAAAGAGAGAAGGGAAAAAAGAAGAAGAAGAAGTACAGATAAAAAATGTGGAATTTAAACGTAGTAAAATATATTAAGTTCAGTTCCCACAAATCAAATCTAACAGCAAGAGAGAAGTGATTTTATATTTTTGCAGGGTTATTCGAATATATAAAGGGTGCTTCAAAAATTCATTAAATCACTTTCAAAAGAGAGACCAAACTTGGTGGTCAGATTAAATACTTATGATTTCCAGTTAAACTCCAGAGTTCTGATACACATCTAGGATAATGTCAAACGTGTAACACACATTGTTTGTTTGCGCGGGGTTAGTCTGCAAATTCGGTGGGGTTTATTAAACATACTGGTTCGGAATACTGTGTAATCAAGGATGCTGCCAGGATTTTCAGATTGGGGGCGTAAAGTCAAAATTGGGAGAGTGGACGTAGAGTTTTGCACAGTTTCTATCAATTTTGTCCGCAATATGTTAAAGTTGGGGATAGTCTCGAGGTATTCCGCTGACATCCCCTACAGGGGCCGGGGTCTAGCGGAATCACTGATTGTAAAATAAAACAGTAGATATTGTAGGCCATGCTGACCCATTGATTTGATTTATACTTGATAACCCGTAGGATGAAGGAGAGATTTTAATTATTTCATTCCGTTTGAACAATGTTTCTTTAAGGGGTGACCAGGACCGGAGATGTGACCCCGAGCACAAGAAAAACACGACGCCGAAATTCCCAGTTAAATAGGCTTTCCAGACCGGGTCAATCGGGTTACCGCGTCACTTATGTTTGGGTCATTCCCTATCATTGGGTCATCGAAAGTGGCCCGAAATTGGCTCTGGAAGACGCACAAAAGGAGAGAGTGTGTGTAAAGTAAGAGAAAAATAAAGATAAATAGATAGAGAGAACAAGAAGAGAAAGACTCAGCAACGATACGATATTAATACAGCAACAAAGAGAGGAAGAGAAAGAGACAAATGAAAAACATGAAAATTACATTATCATTATGCTAAACAGCACACTCGGATTCTGACCAGTGATGCTCCATAGGTTCTCCATGACCCGGAGATAAATCTGTTTGAATACTTCAGTGTATGCGAAAAATAAACTGGCTGGTGGGGAATCGAACCCCGGTTTTCAAATTAGAAGTCCCGCACGCTAGCGATACTCCACAGTTGGCTGTACCCAAATCTTGCTTAACAAATGTTATAGTGTTTCTTTCTAAGAATAATAACATGAAAAGTGGATATTTCTGATCAATGACGTGTTGTTAACTTTCCTCGTAACCCCCCTGAGACTTGATTTGAACTCTCCCAACCAACATTCGCAAATCATCTTCCTCAGTCGGAAATATTATCCGTTTCGTATGAGAAGAGATGATTAGATTATTCACGATTGCTTTGTAAAAAAGATCTTTGGCTTGAACACGATTTGAACCCATGTTAGTTTGCTTTCGGACTGTAATATCCAGCGCGTTTCCCCTACTCCATTTTGCCAACGAGCTC
>JAGDQP010050143.1:2068-14318 GCA_022664845.1 Lepisma saccharinum | reverse complement strand
GAGATACGAAATTTGGCATAAAGGTGCATTATGACGAGTAGCTTAGGAAAATATCACAACATTTGGGAAAAGTCGCCATCTTGGATCCAAAATGACCTCCCAAAATCCCATTTTGCACACCGTTTGAGCTGGATAAATGAAATTTTACTTGAAGTTGTACTATCACAAGTAGGTCACGACAAAATAAGAAAACTTTCAAAAAGTCGTCAACTTGGATCCAAAATGGCCGCCCCAAAAACCCAATTTCCAAATCATTGAAGGTAGAGAAACGAAATTTTCTTTGAAGGTGTATGACCAAGAGTAGGTTACAATAAATGGGGCAAATCTTCCCTTTGGGGGCGCAGCCAACAATGGGAGGGTGAAGATGTACTCCGTGGTGGTGTAGTGCTGCAGGGAGATTTTGGTTAAGATAAAGGAGGCGCATCCTCTCAAAAGCACTGAAGTTGGGGGCCGAGCCCCGGCTCCCAGCGAAACTTCGAAATCTACCTCAGCCTGTAGGCCTACCGAAAGGGATTTTTTATTATTAAGATATAATATTTCATTTTTATGTTAGTATGCACAAAATTAGCTTCAATTGTATAAATTGTTGATATTCTATTGTATGCGTTTTATTCACGTTCGAAATGTTTAACATTTAAGATCTACAATGCCCAAAAGGAACATGCCCATAAGTTTGCTTTTGACAATTTGTAACTTTTAATTTTGATACAGTTTGGACTAGTAATATTGACTCTTTCTGATAGATATTTAGCAGAAAGTTAAAATTAATTCATTTTCTTTTTATGTTCAATTTGCATTAGTAGTCTAGAGTGGAAGGTATGACCTACGCTATCTGCTGGATATATTATAATGTATTCCGGACTAGTACGTGCAATGAACTCAATTGAAATTGCAACCGAAGCATGCGCACACAAAGCATGTGTGATGATCTTTTGACATTATTCTATATGGGTCCCAGATCTCTCCAGTTCCGCTGAAAATCATGAGTATTTATTGTGACCAGCAGCCTTGGCCACCCACCATTTTGAAATTGGCTTAATGGATTTTTAAATCGCCTGTCCATATATTCGAATAGCCCTGAAAAAAATATAAAATCCAAAAGTAACTTCTATCTTGATGTGGGATTTGTGGAAACTGTACCTTATAATGTTAGCTTCATTTTACTAACAAGTAAGTTTACATTCCATAATTTTATTTGTGCTCTCTTCTTTTCTCGCCTTTTCTCTCTCTCCTATTTCTTTTTCTCTGTCGAAATTGTGTGCGTTTAAATTTTTATTCTGTGTGTTTAAATTTCTCCCTCCATCAACTTATGTATATTGTTTGGTCTCGCATTTACTCTTTCATTTTATCAGTACTAATACATGTATATTTTAAAAAATATTTGGTCATGCTGTTTGTTATTTTAGCATGGGGAGACGAAGAAAGGCGGGAGATGGGTCTCTTTACCAGACAGGATTATATTATATCTAATATTTTTGTTTCTTGGGACGTATTCTTCTTGATGTTCAGCGGAGTTTTTCCGGAAAGCAAATAATGAACACACAACCCTCTCTTTCTCTCTCTCCTCTCTCTCTCTCTCTCTCTCTCTCTCTCTCTGTCCTTCATGTTTCGGACAAATAACCCAATCGTAATATACATATTATTTTAAAGTAATAATTAAAGGACACTTAAGTTAAGATACATTGTTTAACGATCACGTAGTCCTTGAACGGACGCCCACAATAGGTATTCCGAGTCTTGAATGCGGTACGGACTCTTCACTATTACCAAGGGGTAGAAAAAGAATGATGAAATAGCTTTCCAGTCAACAGATACCAACTTGACAGGGGTCACGTACTGCCTAGGTCGTCACATAGCAAGCCTTTTAAGCAGCATGTTGGACTGGTCCCGCACGCAAGTTGAGGGGAAGAGGATATCGGTGGGAGAATGTCCTCCTCGGGAGGAGACCAATTCCCTGTGCAACCTCTCAGGGAGAGATAAACAGTTAGGTCAGTATCCTCATACGAGAGAGGACACTTGTCATTTAAGTACCTCTCGGTAGGGGAGTTATCCACCTCCGACCCAGAGAACTCGGACGAAAAAGTACCTTCCGGTTTGGATGAACTGTCAGCTGAAGAAAAGAGTACCTTATATGACAGCATACCTTTAGCTTGAGAGACTAAGCTACCGATTACGTACTTCACGACTGGGTATGGGAAGAGAGAATCGATTGAAAATGAACCAACAATTCAGCATTGGTGCACTGTATTTGTGCTTCGTTAAGTCAATACTATTTTCCACGACCACGTTGTTCGGGTCATTAGGTTTCATTTTCACTTCGACCTAACTGCATTTTCACTAGATACCATCTGTTCGTGATCTTATCCGATCTTCAATCTCCTGACGCATCTCTTTCATCTGGTCTTCTAATTTAGAGGGAGTACGTTCCTAATTCTCCTTCACAAGTTCTTGCTCCTTCTCCAGGGTTTCGATCTTTTCATCCTGTTTCACTTTATACTACCTCTGAATCTAAATGTCGTGCTGTATTTATGGAATAGCATCTCTCATTGTGTCAGCAATCCCCTTAATCTATATTTAGTCATCTTAAAGATATCTTGATTTACTCTCTCCATCTTTCCATCCAACTTACAAGGATTTTATTTTATTTTCCCTTCCATTTGAAAGGTATTCCCTTTCATTTCTTCTTTCACTTAAAATGTATTTTCTTTGAGTTTTCTTTCACTTGGGGGGGTATTTTGCTTCATTTTTCTTCCATCCGTCTCCCCATCACTTCCAATGCCACCGACATTCGACACTGATTCTCGTCCAAAAGTTTTTGCATTGCAACGACAATCCAATTTTCCAGTTTCCTCCCAGGGTCCTCTGGATCACTTTTTACTCGGACTTTCCCAGGGCAGGACACCGTTTAACATTGCTCACACAATTGCATGTTTTTCCAGTCAATTCCCTATCTACTCCATTGTTCTTAGCTGGGGGTGCTCTTCCACAAATGAGGCATCTCACCTCTTCCTCGTGCTTTACCGAGTGACCCTATATTTCTTTTTCATCCTGGTTCATCAAGAACATTTCCAGCTTACTTGTTTGCATGGATTTTTCGGATATTTCAGTACTAGTCTTCACATTATCTCTTCTCTCTTATCACTTACTCCATTATCGTCTTCCCCTCCTCCAGGGCTAATTTCTTCCTTCACTCCCTTTAGGAGGATGCAGGTCCCTGTTCGGGTACTATATATAACGGTCACGTAGTCCTTGAAAGGAAGCCAGCAACAGTTATTGCGAATCTTAAATGCGGCACGGACTCTTAACTATTACCAAGGGATAGAGAAAGAATGATGAACAAGCGTTCCAGTGAACAGATACCGATTAGACAGGAGTCACATACTGTCTGGGCCGTCACGTAGAAAGCATTTCGAGCAGCATGTTGGACTGCTCCCGCACGCAAGTTGAGGAAAAGAGACTATGGGTTAGAGAGAATGACCTACCCGGGAGGAGATCAATTCCCTCTGCAACCTCTCAGGGAGAGGTAAACACTTACGTAAGTATTCTCTTACTAGAGAGGACACTTGCCGTTTAAGAACCACTCGGTAAGGGAGAGATCCACCTCCAACCCGGAGAGCTTCGTAGAAAAAGTACCTTCCTGTTTTGATGACCTCTCGGCTAATGAAGAGACTAATCAACTACCCAATACAATACACGCTGATAACCGTACATTTTTCCATAGCATCCTTTGTCCGAGATTGATAATTATGACTCATGCAGAACGGAAAATTTACTTAATAAACCTCCTCTTCGCAAAGAATTCTTGCAAATAAATTATTTATTAATGTCTGTTAATGCGAGGGCTGATCAACAAAGACTGAGACTGATTTTTTTACACATGTGTTTATTGCTCAAACTCTATGTTCACATGATCTTTTTCAAAGTACTCCCCTCCTGAGCGAATGCACTTTCTATAACGTTCCTGCCATTCTTAGAACACGTAATGCAGGCCATCTTTTTATATGTCCTTCAGAATCGCCTCACACTTCTTCACCACTGCTTCAGAGTTCTCAACGTGAGTACCGCGGTGCTTTGCCTTCAGAGATGGAAACAGAAAAAATCGCACGGAGCGAGATCGGGAAAGTAAGGTGGATGTGATACACAAATTATGTTGATTCTAGCTAAATATTCCATGACTGGAAGTGCGACGTGAGGTCGTGCGTTGTTATGATGAACTCTCCAACCATTTTGACGAAGTTCAAGTCGCTTCTACACAATGATCTTCCTCAGTGTGGCCAAAACGGAAGTGTAGCATGCCCCTGTAACAGTAGTGTGAGAGGGAACTACATGCTGGTAAATCATTCCTCTACAATCAAAAACGTGGTTACCACAACCTTTCCTGCAGATGTAACAACTTTCACTTTTTCGGTGTGGGAGAACCTGGTGATTTCCACACTGTGCTGGCTTGCTTTCCCTCTGGATCGTAGTGATGTAACCAAGTTTCATCTCCAGTGATAATTGACTGAAGACACTCATCTCCTCCCTACAAAGGAACGCAGCACCTCACGGGAAGTCTCAACTCGCACAGCCTTTTGTTACGGAGTCAACAGTCGTCACAAACACGGGACATATATGGAGGTAATCGTGTATTATTGAAAAAACACTACCATATGAAATTCGCAACACTTTACTTAGTTTACGTAATATTATCCTTCGATCCTCACGGACAATCACAGCAGCAGTATTGATGTTTGTTTCTGTCACAGCAGAGGCCGAAACACCAGGTACACCTTACTTAACGCATGAAACTCGTCCTTCCTTGAATTCTTTGAACCACCGAAACACTGTTGCTCGAGGTAATGCACTTTCACCGTAAGCTTGCTTGAGCTATTCGTATGTTTCAGAAGCTGTATGGTTCAAGCGAAAACAAAACTTTATTGCTCCATACTGTTCTTCTCGTGTAACCTCCATTGTATGCATATACACAGCACGCTGTGAGACGAAATGGAAGGAGTGTCTAACACACAGCGGATTACTCCCAACCTACCGATACGACAATGCTGCCACCTAGTGAGAGTATACATGAAACACAACTCTTTCAACTATCAAACGTGCCGGCATTCGGCAACAAAGGAAACTGTGGTACAACGATCAGTCTGTCTTTATTGATCAGCCCTCGTATATGTTTTTTCTAGAATCGTCGACATCCAACACAACATTTGATGTAAACACTATTGTTCAATGTTTTAACTTTATTTTAATTATTGAAACTTCTCTATATCTGATAATGCTATTCCATCTCTGTCTTTGTGACTTGAAATTATCTAATATCAGTTGATCACACAGCACTAATTATCATTGTAATGAAAATTGAGTTCTAACTAGTTATGAAAATTTTCTTGAAAATTTTGAAACGAAATACTTTGCAGAAAATTTTCCCCTTTTACGAAACGTTTTTCACTTATTCCTACATTGTTGTTGTATGTACATACGTGAAAAATACTATAGTTTCATAATATAAAAAAGCTAACCGTTCGTTATTTCTGGAAAATATTTTAGAAATATCTAACGTACATTTTCCTAATTCTCCTTTCACCACAGAGTGCAGTAAAACAATAATACATAGAGCACAAATATTTTTTAACTTATCAGATTTGCATTGTTTCTGTTTATTTTTCTACATAGAGTAAGCGTATGATTGTAAGAGTCTGTGAAATCGGCGGACCATACTTTTGCGCAATGCAACTGGGAAACCAATAAGTACCGTTTTTCATGACGTAAGGAATACGATCGGATTATCTCGAATATTTTAATCATATTCACATAGTTTCGACTTTAGCCAAGATTTATGAGTATTCAATACAATTAAATCAGCGCAGAACTTCTTACATTCTGTTAAAATCTTCTTTATAAAGAATTTTAATGCACTTTTTTCATTAAATGAAAACTAAGACGCATTTATTTTCTCTGTATTTGGCACACACAGAAACACTACGTAAAATTTGCATTGTCAAGTTCGACGTATCTGTGCTCCCGTGTGGCGCAGTGGATAGCACACCGGATTTCTAGTAGCTCTTTGGTTTCATCTTTGATATGTTGTTACTGGAAAATTATAATTTGTTGTTATTTAATATTCCTATACATGGATTCAATCAATTTTATAGCCTAATGTTGAGTTTATACTTGAAAGTGGAAACTTGTTTAGAACGGAAAATTTAGCGGAAAATTATAGTCGAAAAGGTTCCGGAATATTTCCCACCTTACATCACTAGTTCTAATACGCCAGGTAGTAAAACATTTTATGATTCTTACAATTCAAGCATGTTCGACATGTTACTGTCTGGCGTTACTGATAAACCACTCGTAGACAATTCTGTACTGTGTTCTGAGTTCAGATACTATTTCGTTAATTTGAAAATTATGATTATTTCAATTATATTTTTTATATTATTTTATATAATTGACCAAGCAATTAGTAAGTTCCACCGTAGAAAGTGGTAAAGAAATAAGGTTTCATTTAAGTATTTATTGGTCTCTGATAATTTCACACTTCAATTTCTACTCTGCCATAAATTGCGAAATTGGTACTCTCTTGCTTTGTCAACACAAACTATTGCGCTATTAGAAGTATAAACACCTAACTTTTCAGAAGAAGAACATAGCAAACTGAAGTCTAATAAGTGTTATGTAATAGTTCGTTATAAATAAGAAAATGTAATATGCTTTTCTTCATGATATATGTGTAAATATCTGCCATATATGTAAGAGTGGCATATACGCACCCATTGCGAAAATTCCTCGGAAAGACCTTGACCAAAACCCTTAAATTAACATAAAATCACGTTCTAATGGTCTTTCTCAGAATAGAATCTTCAATGTTATTATATTGATGATAATTATTGTAGACCGTAGTTGTTTCAAGGTTTAACAATAAGTACAGTAACGAGCAGAACTTTTAATGAATTTCTATGCGTGTACAACAGTCTAGTGAGAAGTTGTATTCTTGTTTTAATAGGATTTAGAAGTAAACAAGATTTCAAACCGATTTTTATTTACAAACGAGTGTTACCAATGATAACATTTCATAGCGGAAACAATAAGCACAAATACCAATTGGATCAATGATCGGTTGCCCTACCAATGATTAGAGTGTCGTGTGGACAGACAGAGAGACGGAGGCAGAGTGTGTTACGAACCAGACGGATTGAACATCACCTTGAAGAAAACAAAATTACAGTTCGAAGGTGTCTGTAAACATTGTTTTAATCAGTCGAAATCTAAGAAACAACATCTCCAAAAATTAATATAAACGATAATAACTCCCTGCTGAAGAAGGTAAGGCTTATCAACTTTATTCAATTTTCCAAGGGCTCATGTGAGTGTTACACAGAAGAGGACATACGTACTTTCACAGAGGACAAAAATACTTCTTAAACTTGCATGCATCAGGGCACTTATGATATAAATATATCCCTAATTCATCTCAACATTATGTATACATCAACGGACTTATAATTATCACATTATATAACAAGACAATACATTTTCTTCCATATTTAGACGTAATTGAAAATCGTTACTTGTGTACGCGGAAAAGGAAAGGTCAGCCTATACGTGACATCAATAGAATGAACGGTATTGTCGCTGTAGACAGAAATTGCATTATCAGTTGGTGGCCATGCGTCCCGTTTTGAACGGGACAGTCCCGTTATTTTAGGCCTTTGACGGAGTCCCGTCAGTTTCCGAAAATATCCCGTATTTTCGCCAATCAATGAAAATTATATATATTTTTTACTAACACATATTTTACAATACAGTTTTATAAGAATTTACATCGTCTACAAATTAAAAGAGTGCAGTTATATCGAATATTTACGTTAACTCTAATATTCGATTCGTGTAAAAATTCATCGTTTCAGTGCTATTTAACAATATGCATAGGTTCGTGTTAGTAATAAGTGTATAAATAACATTACTTTTGGTTTGACTTTATAAACATAATTTCCAAAAGCATGTAGCCAAACGTAGATCACTTAGTTAGATTAGATCAGTTTTAGTTTTATATATCCTTTCATTTAAAGATTGATAGATTCCTGGGGACCTCCCGGTAATACGATGTCCCGTTTTGGACCAAAACATTTATGGTCACCTTAAATATCACAAACTATTATGCTTATTTTTCGATCTTTATACTCCGTTGGACAAAAACATTGAATGCATAAAATATACTTTTTTATTGCTGAAGAATAAAAAAGATGACATTTATTAAGCTAGGGACAAATGCGTTGGATAATATTTGTCATTTATAAAATTGTTGTATTCGCATAATAATTTTGACAAAAACTGGGCATTTTTGTATTATCACAACCGATCGCAAATAAGTAATGCGTTTGGCCAAATGGCATAAAGTAAATACCGTAATACGTAGTTGTAAAGTAGTGGAAAAGTGAGTTCGTATTATTTTGTCTGCTAAATTCTATTTGTTGAATATATTTCCGGACATTCAGTTATTCTTTTTCGTGACAATAAATTGTTGTGTGTACAAATTCTTTCTCATAGGTGAACATTCACATAAAAGCAATCGTTTCTTTATGATATAAATAAATGTTAATTGCTTGCGTGTCCATTAAAAAATAATAATAATGAAGTGGACAGTATTTTGCATTATTCGATCCATAGGAAAGTGAATATGTATATTTCGCACTTGTGAGAGTTTGCGTCAATATACATAACTTACAGTATCCACGCAAAATATTCGGGCATAATACAAATTTTAATGTTTCTACTTTTGTAGTGTGTATGGAAATTCAGGAGCGTATACTGTTGGTAATAGAAGTTACCACTGAAGGCTCAGCTTGTGAACAATTGTACGCTGCAGGAATAATATTAATTTACATGAAAGTGAGGCAGTCCGTACAGAAAAATATTGGCAAAATGATTTTTTAGATGTATTTTCTCCTGTACGGTGGAAACTTCATTACCGTACGAAAATAGTGTTTTTATAATTTATTAATTTTTCCTTAGTAATTTGTCCGTTTTATAGAGAAGGATATGCCTATTTCGATAAGGAATAAATTTGAAGAGGTTTTTTATTACCAAATTGGTGGTCTTAGCTCGAATTGTTAAAAGGCTGTAAATTCAACTCAGTTAAATTCAGTTGACCAGATTGTTAAAAATTTCACAAACAAGAAAATACAAATGGGTTTCTTGTACAAATCATTATCCCGTCTTCACAGGGAAATGCAACTTTCTTTGTTTTACCCTAATACTTCATACATTTATAGCATGAGTGTTCTATCGGTTCTTAAAATCGTTCAGTGTTCTCACTTGACAAATAGACTTGTGGATATTCTGTGCGCATGGGGCGTATTCTGTTTAAATATTCTCCCGCACTGATTCCCACAGACTCCGCGCTAGGGGTGTCACTCCCCAAATCTTCGAGAACTCCCCCAAACTTAATATTTTTGCTGTCAAAAATCGATAGAAACCGTGCAAAACTCGTTCCAACCTCCCAATTTTGAATCTACAGCCCCCCTCTCCCAACTGAAAATTGTGACGGCTCCCACCTCAAATACAGCTATCCCTTCGGGAGTCGAAGCAAGGCATCGCTACAGGCAGGCATATTATTATAATGAGGCTTTTCACACTTTCGTGCATATTATTTCGTAATCACAAATACCTTTTGTGAGGTGAAGTTGAAAAGTACATCATAACAAATACCTTGTGTTGGGGGCGCTGTAGTGGTGTAGTGGATAGCACACCTAACCAGAAACTGGAAGGTTCAGGTTCCACTCCCTGGCACGGCAGTGTGAATTTTTCTGTGCGTAATTTTCAATTTTACACAAAGTATTTATGATTAAGGAATAATATCAAACCTGCTATTACTATCACAGTGTAAGTGGCTTTCAATTCTTTAACCTTAAACAAAACTGTACCAAGTATGAATTAAGCTACTTTATAATAATTAACTAATACTATGTAGTATATTCCTGTGAGTGACTAGTATCGCTCCTGCCTTGTTATCAAGGGGTCCCGGATTTAATTTCCGGTGAGGACACAAGTGGTTCGAAGCACACGTTAAACTATAGCAGAACGTTCAACTATCTTCATCCATCCTTAGGACGACATCTTCATTCGATGGAATGCAATGGAAAACTACCATCGGTTCACCTTGCACAGGGACCTTCAGTTCAGAACCTGCCTTCGGGAAGAACGCCTGTCATCATCATAAATACTATGTGTGACCTCCGTACACTTCAAATCACTATTGGTAGTGACAAATCTTATTACTATGGGTAGTGGTAGCCGAATCTGTGAATCCAGAATATGTCACTGTGGAAATTATATGTATGAACATAAATAAACCTAGTTACCGCCCATAAAATTTATTTTATCTTATCTTATCTTATAAATAAACCTAGGTTATATCTGTGCTCTTGAACAAATTGAAGCATTTTGTATTTTGTGACGCACGCAAAAGCCCGCGAAAGATGGCTATTTTGATAACCAAAAGCGAGCATTGCTGTACCTAGAAAGTGATAATATGAATGCTCACGTTATATCATCTGCTAATGGTCACGAGAACAAGACATTTTAATATTGAAATTAAAGTACAATTTTCGGAATGTGATAGCGATAGAAACAAGCAGGAATCGTATTTTTGGAAATGCCATTGAAGAACGTATTGATTCCAGAATACTCCCGATACAATTTTGGTAATATTTATTTTGTATGGGTCATTCTGGTAACTTTTGACTTCGTCCCGTCACGACTATCCGTCACGTGCTAGTTAAAATCCAGAATCATAAGCATCCATGCTCGTACCGGGTTCGAACCCACTGGAGAGCAAGGACTATAATGTGATAGTGAGGGTCGTATATTCTTGTTACATTTCTAGTATTAAAAATTTGCATTAAAAATTATAGCAAAGATCAGAAATTTTATAATTTAAACAGTATCCTATGATACCACTGAATATCTCTGAAAAAGAAGGTGAAGTTATAAGGTAATGTTCGTCACGGCTATTGTGGTCGTCAGGATTTAACCTGGTACGTAACTGGCACTATTAATATGTTCATTGCGTCAATTTGTCTCGTAGATATGCTTTGCGTTTCGGTGGCAAGTTTCGTGCTTTTTACTATTTTCTTGCTTTTAATACTGCAAAGTTTCAAGTATATATTAACAAATAAGCATTGAAGTTTTAGGTACAAGTACCTGTTGTTTATATGTGCATAAATTACCTCTTAACAGTCGCGTAATAATTCAAAATTTGCACCGATCAACACCAAATGGGGTGGGGTCAGTTCCGGACCACAAACATCTGGTCATGTGATTAGCTTTACATATAAGAAATCAGGTAAGATATGTATAATTGAATATTCTCAGAAGGATATAGGACAAAAATATGTATTTTAAGTTACCTTTCAGTGGCGTAGCCAGTGAAAGGCACCAGGGACCGCGCCCCCTCAATGCAAAATGCTTTATTCTTGTAGCATAATTTACAGAATAAAATGTTTCGATTTGTTTTTCGAATAGACCTAGTTTATTTATCAATGTCGAATCTAGAGAGGGGCACGGGGGCACATGCTCCTTGGAGGGAAAATGCTTTGTTTTATAGAATTATTTCAACAATTTAGTATCAAAAAATTTAGATTTTTTCAGCCAACTTAAGTTTTCTACAAATATTATTTTTTATTGTTAAATTTCACAATAAAAATAAGCAATATGAGGTAAATTACGAAATATTTATAGTAAACATTCACATAGCGAAAAAATATACCTACTTATTTACCCTACGCCCCCTGCTCATGAAAATCCTGGATCTTTCACTGCTCTTTTTTCTATAAAGGCTATTGATAAAAATATTACTCTAATTTACAAGGGATGGATGAAAAATTTACACTAGAATGTGCCTCGTTAAATTCACTAAATTAGTTATTATTTGCAAACGAATTATTACACATAATTTGTTTACTTCGGGAAATTCAATACATTTTTGCAGATAATGCTCCTTTTTTTAACTAGCCTTAAATTGCTAGTACCTCCAAAGGGCTACACCCTCTATGTGGGAAGTGAAAGTGGTGCAACAGGAGTTGATATGGGACAAATGGGAGGTCGATAGCCTAAGAGAACTTGGAGATCATATAACTTTATTTCTTTCATTATCTTGGATTATTATGAGTTTTTCTCATAACCATATAACTAGGTAAGGGACATATATCGAATAAATAATAATACCTAGAATCAATAAATGCACTATATATATATATAT
>JAGDQP010050142.1:0-14318 GCA_022664845.1 Lepisma saccharinum | reverse complement strand
TGGCTGTGGAGTTCGGTAAATGCTATTTTCAATTCCTTTGTATTTGATTATTTCCTTGTACAAAATTTCACAAGAAGTAAAATTTTTGTCATGTACTGTACACTGTTTAAAATTTTGTTAACGTTTCTAGGAATTCTGAGGGAAGTTTCGCAAAATTTATAGTATTTCATGTTGTTTCACTGTAATGAAGAAAAATCCAGAGACTTTTTGTATGATTATATGGATATTTCTCGTTTTCAGTTCTGCACATGCGAAGAATGAGAAAACTGTTTCTTATTCTAGCTATGCATGCAATGTTGATCAAGAGTTTGCTGTCGCTATTGTGTCAGTTCTTATTTTGATAGAAATGGGAAATAGTTTGAGGGAATGGAAATTCCGAACCCTTACAATTACACGATTAAAATGTGGTGTAAGTCGTGAGATCAGCTTGGTTTATATATTCAGGATTCAGTCAACATAATTCGAACACTCTATACTATTTTCTTTTAACTGGAAATTTAGAGCAGTCAGTACGACGCTGGAATTTAGACTAAAGAACCCATGTTCAAATCTTTAGACTTCTGTTTTTTTTTTTCCTTTTGCTCCCAACATTCCTGAGAACTGTGTGATGGATGCCTTTTAGTAGCCAAATTACTTAAAATATCCAGGTAGCTATGATTGCCTAGCTTTTCTCAGAAATGTTTAGGAAAATCTTTAACAGTGTACGTTCATTTATTTCTATAAATCTGGTAGAAAATTTCGTCTAAAATGATTTTTTTTTTTAATTTTAACGTAACAGTTATTCAGCCAATTTAAATATACACAAAATGTAAATGTTACGCAATTTGTGGTATAACATAGATCCATTTCCATAATAGAAATATTTTCATGTATCTCACTTATTGGCATTCTATATATCCTAACAAAAGCTTTATATTACTTTAAAATCGTAATGTTTTTCTCTCTATTTCAAAATATTATTTCTAATCTAAACCTGAAATTAACAATGTAACAAACTATCATATTAATATTCTTGTTCTTGTACTGAGATCGGAAAACTTGCGTACCCATTTCAAACAAGTCAAGGGACGGTAACTTTTTAAAGTCTATCGTCTTTCGAGACTCTCGAGACGAGACCGAGACTAACATGTCGAGACCGAGACGAGACTGAGGTTTAACAATCGAGACCAAGACCAAGACTGCTCTAAAAATTCGAGACGAGAACGATACTGATGCCAGTCTCGTCTCGATACCATCCCTACCAGTTCGCCATAAACATGTCTAAAGGGCGCTGATTTGTGACAAAAGAGTGAAAGTGGTGTCATTATTCAAATAGCTTTAGTTAATTAGAAATAACCAGGTAATAAAAGCCATTTGAATGCTAACTTTCCGGGATTTCTGATAACATAGTGGACAATGACAACTCTATCCGTCGCGGAAAGCTCAGCTTTCCAGAATCATAGACAACTGGGTGAGAGTAACTCTGTAAACTCGTATAAACAGCGTCGCAGTCTAAGAAGAGAGTTACGTGAAGCACCAACACTTTTGTTTAAGGTTAGGAAGAAAGCATGTCGAACCTGAGAGAGAAAGATGTTTGAGGAAGCGTCAAATACATCGGAACGTGCACATTCTGAAACGACTGATCAAGAAGAAGCAGTAAGTTCCATTCTTGGCAAATATTAAAATATTTCATTCCGTTAAGAAAGTTTAGCGAACATTAAAATTGAACTGTGGTTTGTAGTATTCGTCACATTTCCTTCAAACTGTCTAACTTAAACACGGTTGGCAACTTACGTTGCATGAAATATTTAAATATGCTTTTTGAGCCCCTGGGAACGTTATAATGTGTATTACCTGTATAGCTAATACTTATTCGGTTTTTGTGTTAAAGTAGGACTTTGATTTAAAGAGGCAAATTGTTTTTAACAGAAAAAGTTTAAATAAAGGGGGCATACGTGAAGTAGGCCCACTCACCAATATTTTGTGCTAAGATTCTGTACAAGTTTAACTCAGAAATCGAAAACAATTTGATGATTCATCTTCACTTTGTCCCAATACAGGGTGAGCCAAACATAACTGAACACCTGACGTAATGATAATAATAATAATAATTTGTTCATGTTCGTGCAATATTGCGAATGAGTGTGATTTTCCTGCTGTCTGAGCTTGAATCATGAAGCAGGTATTGCTGACAATTTCTGTTTACAAGAATCCTAAATCTTTGTCAGAACTACAGAAAGCCATCATCAATGTAGCAGGAACAATTCACCGTTGGATCTAGCACCTTTTTGCTCGCATGTAACGACTTATGGAGGCTTGTCTACACACCGGTGGAGGTCTTTTTCCATCATTTATTGTATTGATGAATGTAAGTAATTGTACAAGATAAAATAAAATAATTGCTGAGGAAAGCAAATACGTTATATTTTAAAACTACAAACTGTAACGGTTTCGCCAACTAACAATCAACTTGCCTTCATCAGACACGCTAAATCACAAAAACAAACACAATTTCTAGAGAGGCAGCCATCTGGTTCCCCATTGGTTCCCGCCAACCAATCCCGTAGCGACTACACAAAGTGAATTTTTAATTACCAACAATCACTGATTTACTCTCACCTCCTGTTTCTACTACATCTAAGCATACAATCCCAAAATAAGCCTTGTCATCTAGAAATTATTTTAAAAGTGTTATAAGAAAATTAAGTAAAAAGAAAGACAGAAAAATAATAAATAAATAAAATTAAAGGAGCACTAAACTAAACATATAAATAAATAAATAAAAATAAAAAGGTACACTAAACCAAACTTAATAAATAAATAAATATAATTTTCCGTCTTACACGAAAAAGACAATTTATATTTTAAGACTCCTTAATAACTTATCCCACTGTTCATCAATTTTAAGTCCCGAGTTTCAGTTCATCGCTTTTTTACCTTCCTCTTCTATAAATCTTGCTTCTTTCCATTTTCTAGCAGTCTTTCTATCTTCCTGTTCCAACACTTTCACTTCATTCCAATCCACTAAATGTCCCGTGTCTCTTACATGTTTGTAAATATCATTTCTATCCCTCTCCAACCTAACATCATCTTTATGTTGTTTTATCCACTCTCTTAACCTCTTTCCCGTTTCCCCCACATAGCACATTTCACATAGCACATTTCTACATGACAAGGCTTATTTTGGGATTGTATGCTTAGATGCAGTAGAAACAGGGGGTGAGAGTAAATCAGTGATTGTTGGTAATTAAATATTCACTTTGTGTAGTCGCTACGGGATTGGCTGGTGGGGGCCAATCGGGAACCAGATGGCCGTCTCTCTGAAAATTGTGTTTGTTTTTGTGATTTAGTGTGTCTGATGAAGGTAAGTTGTTTGTTAGTTTGCGAAACCGTTACACGTTTGTAGCTTTTAAATAAAACGTATTTGTTTTGATCAGGAATTATTTTATTTTATCTTGAGTTTATAAAAACAAAGCTTAGATATGGAAAATATCAAAGTAATTGGTGTACTTTTTTAATGGAGGCGAGTTTTCTATATAGGATCTGATGAGCTTCCTACAGTCAAAAGAAATATTTTTGATATCTAACGTTAATTATCATGAAAAAGTGAATATTACATACCTGTAGACAATTTAATTAAGGATATCCATGAATTGGAAACTCTGAATCGAATATGTCTGTTGCTTCCTCAGACTTAAAAGCACATTTCTTCTTAGGCCGGACTTACTTTGATACTTCAGAGTTAAGCCAGCAAAGAGATGGTGGAACCATCGATCGGGATATCGCTCGCTTTTATTTTTTAGCCATACCTGGGGGGTATGTTACCCCAGTAGCACATAAATGTTGGACGCTCATGGGACCTATAACGCGCACATCGTTAATGCAGACGGGAAAGCGTCCCGCTTGAACCCACGTCAATCGATGTGGGATCGACATCGATTATCGATATCACTAATTTCCCTATTTTCTAAAACTGTAGTAACTATTGTGCAAAGGATAAATCGATTTTCTACGAAACGTTTTGTTCATATTGAATAAATTAAAATAAAAAATTAGAGGATTCGTCATGGAACAATATTGATTCATGTCGTTAACCGATGTCTATATTAATCAATGTCGGTCCATATAGACAACCCGGTGTATATTCAAGCGATGCTATATCCCTATGGTGATAAAATATAAAACTTCATGTTGTTGTCAACACGGAGCCAACTTTGTTTGGTGGCAAAGAAATTGTTCATCGTTGAAGCATGTTAAAGTGTAGGAACATGTCCTTCCACGGGAAGGACATAGACAAATAAAGTGTTAAAGTTGATTGTGTTTTTCCCAAGGATTCTTTCATCATTGTAACTCCTGTAAGTACATAGACAAACCAACAAGATCTAATGTTTATTATGCTGGTTATCGTACACCGCCTGAACCGGGGGACATTTTACACTTTTGTTTCATTTGTACGGTAGAAAGTAGCGTATTTTCTCGAGGCCATGTGGTTGTTAAGAGAAGTCCCCTTTAGTAGAAGGATAAGTTAATGTTATACTTATTTACATTTGTTTTACATAATTTCCTTCAATTGAAACTGTTTCATTGTAATCATGACCATTGTACTATTAACATCTTGGCAAAAAATGTAAAATAAAATAAAATAAATAAATAAAATTAAATAAAAGCGATAGAGATGTAAAATGATTACAATTGAGCGGAACTACAAATTAAAGCATGAACACAACATCGAAAATAATATTATTTTACTAACTAGCAAGAGTTCACAAATTTTACAATCCTATTAGCACTGCGAAGTGATATAAATTTAGCTACAGAAAAATAGTACTATTCTTCGCATAACTAGTAACATTGTTTTACAATTTCTAACGTGTTTTACTATTTCTTGTTGGTTTGTCTATGTTGGTGCTCCTATATAAAAAGGGGGATTGCTTTTAAAAATATATTTTAAAAAATCGGAATTACATTATGTTTACAATGTCAATGACCGATATTGAGCGATGTCG
Organism: Lepisma saccharinum; assembly: GCA_022664845.1. Taxonomy (NCBI): domain Eukaryota; kingdom Metazoa; phylum Arthropoda; class Insecta; order Zygentoma; family Lepismatidae; genus Lepisma; species Lepisma saccharinum. The sequence continues at coordinate 9,333 of JAGDQP010050142.1, read as the reverse complement.
ATACCCAATATTGAGCAATGTCGATGATCGTTGCCGAATGATGTCGGTGGGCGATGTCCATCGATATCATTGACCGATGTTTGTCATCCAATATGGGGCCCATGTCGTTGAACGATATCGATCGATGTCCTAAAATTCAATATGGCCATATCGGCCGACGTGGATGTGCTAGGCCTACTTGGATAGTAATGCCAAGATATCCTACACTTTGTAAAAAACACGAATAATTACTGACTTTTAATTTCTTGCCAGATGCACATGTTAGGCTCACCCTGTACACGCATCTTGTAATAAAAATAGTTCAGAACTTAGCGGATGTATTTTCCTAACCTGTGCAGGCAACCCGATATTTTGTACATGCTTGTTCTAGCCCTGAAATTTACAAAAGAAACATTGAGTCAGTATTTTCAGTTTGGGATGGGGTAAAGGCAAAATCGCATGGATGTTACTAGAAGCAGGATTTCCACATTTTGCCTAACTGTGAAGTTAGAAATTGACATCCCCGTCTGGTGGTGTCTGGCAATATCACTTATCGGAATGAAAGGCAGTGTATGATTTAGTGCATACTTTTTGTTCATTTGTGGATGCTTGGTTTACCCCAGAAATCCTTCACTCTTTATTTATTCTAATATCTTGAACCAATTGTTTAAGCTTCACGGTATTCCTAATATTTCAGTTTCTGAAATGAATTAAGAATGCTCAAAACGTTGGATTGTGTGCATGAATGAGCAGAAAATGTGAAGTGATACATGGACTGGGTTTCATTCCCATTACTTGAAATGTTCTGGTCAAGCTTACATGCATGTGTGTATTACCATATCCTATATCATTTCAACGTTCCCTAAAATTTCGAGTAGCCTTTGCACGAAAAATTAATATTTATGGGTTTCATAATATCACAACCGCAAAACCAGGAAAAGTTTCATTTGTCATCTTTTTTATTAATTTCTTGTCTCCTTTACAAGATTTTTATTTAGTTATGATGCAGTTAGGGTAGCAAAATAAAAATTCGAAATTTTGTGGCTGTGCTAAGTTGCTTGAAATTGCAGTAATAATAGTAAAAGAACATTCGACTGTCACTAACAAATTTGCTGGTTCCTCTTACTTATTAGCTGTTACACAGGAAAAGAGGAACATCCGAGGTTTTGTTTAAAAAAAAATAGTGGCAAAACAACCAACGAAAGGCTTAATAAAAAAATAATTTAAAGGTATAGAGATGCAATAACTTAACCTTTCCAGCGATATGTATTATTTCAGGGGGACAAATAGTAAATGTGTACCAGTTGGTTGAAGATGGATTTTGCAAAAGTGTTCCTCTTTACCCCAATCTCCTTTACTTTAATTATTATACACTGTTGTGTTTGAACAGTTTTTGTTTCAAGGGTGATTGGAAACGGGGGTGTTACTCGCAAGAGCATGAAAAATACATCCCCGAAAACCTAATAATAGTAATCACATTGAAATAGTTTTCATACCCCCAGGGAAGGGGGTGCAAATAACTTCCATTCGGAAAGACTATTATGAAAGAATTAGTGAATTTCACAAACGACAAAATTAATTGTTTTAAGCCAAAGGAACAAGATTAGGTCAAATCGTATCAAGGCTATAGGAAGGCCACCGGTTTAAGATTAGGTCGTGGGTCAATTGGCCGAAGATTCGATCTTTGGGTCGCCAGGGCCGGTGTTTTGGGTGAAAGCAGGATCACCGAATCAGTCGGGTCAAGACCAGGTCGCCGAGTCACCAATGTCCTGGTCAGGTCCGGTTACTGAAAGTGCCCGATTTCAGCTCTGGGAGTGAAGCCCACTGCTGAGCTTGAACTATGTTTATTGTAAACACAAGAAATGCAGATTTAAGGAAACATCAGGTGTTTCGAAACGTGTTATTGTAAGATATAAAGCAATTTTAAAACAGTAGCCATTCAACTGAACGAAATTATTTCGTGAAATTTTGGGTTTGTCATGTTCCGTAGTCTATTTCATTTTCTTCAAAAAAACAGAGCAAAAGAAAAAACTTAATTGATTGACTGAATTGTTATTAACATCCTAATCTAGCAGGGGAAGCAACGGGTCTAAGGGCGAAACCTACAGTTTTGGTAAAGTGGACTCCGAACCACTCCGTTTAATGGACTGTCACGGAATTTACTTAAACCCATGACTAAGCATAATGGACTACCTCTCACAAACCAGGGGTTAAAAAGCTTAACGTTTTAGGATTAAAAATATGAAGACCTGAATTGCAAAACATCCCAAGTTCACCGGAGTATTTTTTCAGGAGGAACAAAAAACAGTTCAATGCCTTGGTATGTTATTCTATTCAGCTGAAATTATTTTGTGTTAAAAAGGTTTTTGAGTTGGGATTAGGATGTAATTTTTATGCAAGTGGATAGCGCTTGGAACATAGATATCGACGAACAGAAAAAAATGCAAATACGTAAAAAGTGCAATTCAGGTCTTCATATTAGACTTAGGCGTGCGGAAGGGATTAATGGGCTACTAGCTACTGTGAAAACTGTATTAATTCTTGAGAGCTATTATGAAACCTTTTAGGCCAATAGGTCTGCTGTTTATAATTTATTGTTGATAGTAACTGACAATGTGAGATAGCTATAGAAGGTTGGAGTAGTATTATCTGTAGCTTAGACATTCCCACAATGACTGATGGGGAAAATAAATAAACCACTCTCAGTAAACCTATTATCGGATAACATGATACTGTTTACCTTTATTACAACATCGTTCATTCTAGTTATGCTTAGAAAAATATAATATTTTTCCTGTTCTAATTGTTTGCCGTCATTTGCTTTTTAACTGAACTTTTTGTGGCATGGAACTAAGAAAGCAATAAGAGTGTCTAATCCCCGAACTCCACGGTCTAGGCCTATTAGAGCTCACTGACTTCAGAATATAAGTTCATATCTTCTTCTCCTCATCACCCTGATTTCCTCAGTTCCAATAGTCTACTGCCGGGATAGTATGTTCTGGGAAATGCAATATCTACTCGAAAAAATACCTGGCCAAGAACCGAATTTGGGCTCGCTTGTTTGCAGTGATTCTGCCACAGCTAGGCGCCCCCCTGAGGGTGCCACCCCAATTCTCGAGTGCAGTCCCCCAACTACAAAATTTTTGCGGTCAAAACTCGAATAAACCGAGCGAAACTCCACTTACACCCTCTCGATTTTCACTTTACTGCCTCTCCCAAACTGAAAATCGTAGCGGAATCCCTGCTTGTTTGACAGTTTGATACGCTACCAAAACGCCAGGCCACAGACACGTCAGTATCGTTTTATCGGTACTGTAATGAAATCTTATCATCAAAACTACAGAAGTACACAACAGCATGGTCAACACTCAGTGCTCTTCCATATTAGTTACTAGAGGAGCGGTTTAATATTATTCGATCAAAATAACTTGTGGTTTCAGATATGACTTTGTTGGGATGCATTATTTAGGATTTTAAATTATGTTTCAAACATATATCATATTCGCGATTATTCTACATCCTTTGCATTTGTTCCCAACAAGCAAATAAATCCTGTTTCAATTCATATTTCTAAGAGAAACAGAAATACCGTAACCAACACTTTCTGCAAAATCAAATTATACAAACAGATAAGTCAAAAGTATCTCTGTGTAATTTCCTAATGGAACTCGTTTCTTATTCTTCTGAGCTAGTGAAATAGCTTTCAATACCTTCAACAACTCTGATTTAATAACACCATATCACAGTAAGTAGCGCTGCAAACATCTTATTAGAAGATTTGCGTTCGTATGTTCTATTGTGGATACATATTTACTTTATTTCCTGTGTGCTTTACGTTAATGACGACCAAACCATATAAAATTGAGAGGTGTTGTCACAAAACTCAGTGTCTAAAAATGCAGTTCTTTTCAAAAGAGGTGTTTTAAAAATATCCCCATCTCACGATATTTTTCCTTATAAAATATTAAATTCTTAGAATGGAATAGGTCCACCAAAAACTGATTCTCCTGAACCAGAAACAGAATAATTATATTAAATCCTGAAAATCGAAAAAATGCAGTTACCAAGTTTTGTGAAAACGCACTTTCATTATTTGTTGCGAGAAGGTATTGACCCTATCTTAACAATTGTTTGTAACTTCTGAATAAACATTTTTACTGTGTATTTCTCTGATAATTAGATAAAACAAATACCACATTTTACTCCAGTTTATTCTTCATTTTAATCAGGACGAGACGTGGAGAAGAATGTAAACACACAAAATATACACATGTTGGGAATCGAACTCGAAGCCTATCAACAATGTATTACAATTTCAATTATATTCCTTTAAGAAAGAAAGAGAGAGAGAGAGAGAGAGAAAGAAAGAGGGAGAGAAAGATGGTACTGTTACTTTCTTACCATGGTTGAATGAAAACTCGTAATCACGTACACCTATATGCACTCAGATTGGAATTCTATTTTAATTGATAAAAAAAGGGGTATGAGTCTTCGCCTATTCGTGACTCGAACTCACGGGAAAGTGGCAACGTTGGTGGCAAGCAGCCTTCGGCAATGCCTTGCTTATTCTGTTGTTGACAGGGGGGCGGAGTCAGTGGGTTTGGCCCACCCATTACGGCGCCAGACTAGTTCATGACACAATATTTTCCTGCTCCTTGTAAAGTTATTCCATGATTTAGCATTAGTTCCCTCCTCCCCCCCCCTCCATTCTGTTAAGTTTACCCACCGCCCATCCAGTATCATCAGGTGTCTTCATCCCTCCTTCTTAATTACGACCAATTAACTTTGGGATATGAGAAATAACGCACACACATGCACAGAGGCTCATATGGAAATAATTGCAAAAAAACCAGGTTGGTCTTCCTCAACATATGAATGAATGAGCTTTTAAAAGATTGTCAAGCTAACTGACGCCAAGGAAGATCTCCTCCCTGTCTTTATGTCGGCTCTGCATGCATATGTATGTATCATGTGTCGACAATCTTCCAAGATCAGATAAGATTTGTGATAATGGATTTGTGTCGCTATCGTGTCAGTTTGTAGATATACTGGCGCATCTAATGTGGTGGTTATTATTTGTCTGGTGTGTGCTGCATATTTATTTTCTGCTTATAATATCTTTCAAACTACGTACCGGAGGATTACAAGAGTGTTAATATAATGAGCTTACTCATGTTATATTTTCATGCTCGTGCACGTTTGTTGAATTTAGAGCTAGTAGGTCTATAATGCTGTATGCGGGAGTGTATCATTCTGCAAGTAGAGGATAATTTGAAAATTTGGGTAAATAAACAGAAAATATTATGGGATATTAATGTCATTTACACTAGCACCTTTGCTGAGCACCAAGCCAGCCAGCAATTGGGAGATTGGAGTTCGATTACGAGTCAATGAACCGACAACTTTTCTGTTCAATTTCCAACATGGATACAATTTTCGACTTCTGCCACATTTGGTGGAGATGACTTGAGAAGTGAAAATTAGCGGAGTGTGCAAAGTTGTTTGCGAAGGAATGTATATATTTTGATTTGTGAAACACTTAGAAAAAATACATTTATGTGACACTTTTTAATGCAGAATTTCCGTAGATTTTTTTTTCTAAAGAAGGGTAAGTACTGTGTATATTGGCAACTTACCATGCCCTTCTAAACGTAAATTTTAAATGCTTTGGGAGAACACTTAGTTTCTCAGAACACTTTTAATAAAGTTCTTGTACACATTTTCATAAAAAAAAAAAAATATGTCATGATAAACTCAGTACATGTCAGTATTGTGTATTTTTTTTTCGTTCCGCGAAATTGCAATACTGCTCCTACAAATTCAAGCCTAGGAAATTCAAACTTTCAAAGAAGAAAGTTCATAACCATTTCAAGACTTCAATCCCTGCCGATTGTTCTTTTCTTTTTTTGTTCACTGTCACTTCATTGTTACAATCAAAATTTATAACAATGAAGGTGCCATTTAGTTTCAAAGATCGTTGCTTTACACTCACCTTAATGTATACAGAGAAAATTAATTTATTGTGTTCTTGGTAAGCCAGTTGGCTAAAACAATAGGTTGTCAACAAGACGACCGGGGTTCTATACTCGGTACCGTCAATTGTTTACTTTATTCCTGTACGCTACCAAACCCGTTTATTTATACACTTAAGCCTATATTCAGGATTGTACAAAAAATGAGCTCTTCTTTCCACTTTTCTTCACCTGGAAACAGTACAAAGACTTTCCAACATCTTGCACGAAGAGCGCATTCCGTCTCAGAAGTAGGTTCCGTTGCATCCATGAACATTTGTTGAAATTAGAGTGTTATTATAAATTAAAGGTTCGAGGAAAATTGAACAGAGTCCGAAAAATGTATAAATGAGATATGATGTAATTCTATTTATTGTTTTGATGGTCGAAAACTATTGTGGTAGCACATGAACAACTTTAACATCTAACTGATAGGATAAAGGAAACTTTATATTAAATAATATTGATACACCAGCTCACTATAGCTATTTCTCATCAGCTGTATAATCTAGGTTAAGCTGGCTGATTTTAACTACAGTTTATCCGGGGTATCTAATTATGTGCTAACTGCTTGTTACGACTGGGTTACGTTAAGTAAGTTTGTTTGTATAGATATGATTGCATTTATGTTTAAACTACAAATTCAACCTGTACGATTATACAAATACAAAATCTTATATCAAACTACGTTAAATAATATTGAAATGCTACAAATTACGAGATTTGTGTTTACGTCAAGGTTTGCTTATGAATGAACGTTTCCACTGGAAGAAGCCCATTATGTATATTTATCTTATATCTTATTATTAATTTATTATTCCAACAATGTCAAGGCTCAATGGAAGTGGGTTATCCCGCCTTTTTCGTTTTACGTCAATTATTAAAAATTCATTGCAGGTAAACAAAATTTAGCTTCCACAGAGCAAAGTTCGTTTCGTCCTTCAATAATGAGTTCAATTAGCTTTAAGGAAATGGATTCGATGTAGATCTGATAACCCGGAGGATGAAGGAGAGATTTTAATTACTTCATTGCGTTTAAACAGTGTTAGTTTCAGGGGTGACCTGGATAGGAGATGTTGCCCCGATAACACGAAAAATACTACGCCGAAAAATGCGACGCCGAAATATACTTTCTAGACCGGGTCAGTCGGATTACCGGGTCACTGATGTTTGGGTACGGCCCTATCACCGGGTCATCGAAAGTGGCCCGGATTTGGCTTGGAACACGCACAAACAGAGAGAGTGTGTGTAAAGTAAGAGAAAGAATTAACATGAATAGAGAGACGGAAAAGAGGAAGAGAAAGAAGCAGCGAAGACACAATAAAAATACATCAAGAAAGAGAGGAAGAGAGAGGGACCAATGAAAAACATGAATAGTATATTATCAGTATGGTAAAGAACACACACCGTTTAGTCGTATTCTCGCCAGTGATGCCTCGTAAGTTCTCCAACGGGAATGGAGATCTGTTTGCACCCATTATTTTATGCGAAAAAGATAGAGACTGGTGAGGAATCGAACCGAGGGTTTCAATTGGAAGTCCAGCACAATAACGATACTCCACAAGTGAGTAGATGTGGGCCCACTTTGTGTGTGTCTATTGAAATACGGCCTCTATTGTTCGCAAAACGACCATGTTCACCTGTCATGTAGGATTATTGTACACAATGGAGAGATTAATGATGTGAGGATGATAAATGGTTCTGCTTGACGTTTTAATCGGCTTATCTCGTCACTTTTGACAGGTGCTGTCAGTTTGACATGAACAAAGCGGTGCCGCTACAATGGTGGGTGACGATATACTAGGGCATAGGAGACTTTACAATGTTTTGTTGAACAAAGGAATTTTGCCATCTTTCTTCTACTTGGTTTAATGCCTTCTATTCATTGGGAAATGCTATATGGTCGTACGTGAAGGTGTAATCGGCTTATCTGCTCACTAGCGACAAGGCAGTCAGTTGACCACGATGAAAGGCAGATGAAGAGAGATTGCGATAGGTTTTGTAAAGATTAATGTCACAATGGGTTCGTTAGATGCTAGCAATGGTTGATGGATGATGTCCATGTACCTGTAAGACATGAATATAACTAGACGTGACCTTAGAATGAGACGAATACTTTAATATCAGACGTTGAGAATGACGAATGGTTTATCTGGACAAAGCGGTGTTAGGAAGGCAGTTGTATTTGAAAAGGACATGAGCTTCAATGATAAGATTAAGGTCTCAGAGGAGAATTAATGTTTCGGATGAAATATGACAATGCGAACCACTCATGGTTTAGGAAAGGATGTAAGAATGGGTTTTAATTTAACTGAGCGCTTTGAATTTCTATAGAATGATAGATCGATTGTCAGCGGGGGAAGTGACAAGGCTTGACGGATGAAGCATGTACGTATGAGGTTGACTTGTTATAGAACTAGGCATGAAAAGGTGGATAATAAAGATTTGAAAGAACGCTTTGAATCTTTGCCTGAACAATGGTAGAAGGAGAAGGCGAGCCCAATCTGTGCGTGCCTTTTGAAATAGAGAAATGGATAATCCTTTAAAAGACGTTGTCTACCTGAGATGTAAGAATATTGTACACAATGTGAGGATTTATGATGTAGGACTAATAAATGATTCTGCGTGACGGTTGAATGGGCTAAGCTTGTGACTTTTAACAGTAGCTGTCAGCAGTATTGTTAAGAGTTGTATGATGGATGACACGGTAGAAGCTGCGTAACAATACATGATGTTAAGAAGCTACCAGCCGTAATGGTTGGTCATGGTATATAATGGAATGACAGATGATTTGAAATTACTGGTGTTGTCAAGCATATTGAATGCCTACAATTGTCTCGTATGGTAGGTCTAGAAGCGATGTCAGTTAGGATGATAATCCATCATGCAATTCTAAGAGCGGAACCTCTCTTTAGAAAGATGGTCGTAGTGACGGCTTGTCTGTGGTGCACAAAGCATTTTTTTATCTCTTTATAAAAATAGGATTCCATGAATAGGGAGCCAACAATGTACGGGAGTAGCATGATTTTGAAACGTGTCAGACCCTCCGACTTAGCACAGAAGAAGACATCGTAACTGAAATTGAAAAAACACTATTGATTCACAAATACCGTAAAAAAAAATGGGACGTCATACGAAGGGTATCATCAATCGGTCCGCTCTGCAACAAGAAAAAGTAGGAAGAGAAAGGGTGGTAGCTGGCTAGAATGTTTCACAAGACCGGCTGCAATTACCAATCTTAAAGAACAGAGGTGATAGTAGAACGTAGCTTGACCTGAATTCGAGTTAGGCCGATTTGAATTTTTCAAAAGTTGGGAAAAATGGACAAGTGAATCATTTACAC
>JAGDQP010050141.1:0-14318 GCA_022664845.1 Lepisma saccharinum | reverse complement strand
GGACGAATCTCAGTTTAAAGAACTATCGCAATTGATGCGCACGTTCGTGCAATAGTAGAAATAATTTTCTTAGGTATGAAATTTCAACTTTCTCTTTTTAATCAAATTGAGAACAGGTTTTACAATAAGATATCAGTGGTCCTATTTCCAAACCGATATGTTTTTATTTAAAATGAAATAATGATATTTCATTTGTATGAAAATTATTTCTCAGTGCAAAAATAAAAACTGCTTTATTAATTTTAAGAAACCGTATTTTACAGTGCATTTACGAGCAAGAAAATTCGTAGACAATTCCATCCATATTATTATTTTCATTGGAATATTCCTACCATATATTGAGAATATTGTACCTGCAAGTGTGGACATTTTCAAGTTCTAAAGGTATTCTCATGCAAGCGGGAGTGACAGTTTACATGGGGAGGGGGTTTGCTGGTTTAAACCAGTTTTTTTAAAATATCAATTGGTTTAAACCAATAAATAAATAAAAGCAAAAATGCCACAAATAATATGAACTTCATGGTGAAGATTTCACATATTAAACTATCTGCGATAATTTTATATAATTTTCGCCTTGTAATCAAGGGGTTCCGGGTTCGAGTCCAGGTGGGGGACAATCTCTCTCAGGTGAAAATCAAGTACTGGTTCGGATTCCACTTTCAGCTGTAGCTGTAGGTCCTGTCCTTCATAAGCTCGCTGCTGCATAAGAACATTAAGGAGAAACAAACTTATTTATATCCATATGTAATATAAATAAATAAAGCAAAGCATTTAAACAAAAACACTTTTTTTTTTGGGGGGGGGGCAGTTTTTGCCAACCCTGGTTTGCTACCATTATTTTGTTTAAGTTCATATTTTTTCCTAGATTATTATTTAAAGACTGACATTTTTATGTCCCTCTTGGACTCGAACTCTACCATTTCGAAGAACTTGTACTGGCCGATTTATCATTTTCGCCGAGATTAATATCAAGGAAGTTGAAATTTGAAAATATACAGAACTGTCATTCTGCCGGTAATACTTTACGGTTACGAAAGTTGGAGTACGACCTTAGCAGATGAACATAAATTACGGGTGTTTGAAATTAAGGTCTCGAGAAAAATATACGGGCCAAATCGTGACGCGATGACTGGAGAATGGAGACGACTGAATAATAAAGGACTCCACGGAGTGTACGACTCACCTGGTGTTGTAAGAATAATGAAATCGCGACGACTAAAATGGGTAGGCCATGTGGATTGGAAAAAACAAAGACTATATTCCATCTTGATTGGAAAGCCGGAGGGAAAGAGACCGTTGGGAAGATGGAGACGACGTTGGGAGGACAATATTAGAAGGGATCTTGGAGAAATAAGTGTTTGTAGTGAAAACTGACTTGCCCAGGATAGAGCCCGATGGTGATCGCTTGCTACTGTGGCGATGAACTTGCGAGTTCCGTAAGCCATAGAGCAAGTAAGTAAGTAAGGATAGCATCATTTTTCAATACAAAATAAGTTATCCATTTATACCTCCAATTATTCATTTTAATATTCGGTCAGACTTTATTTTATTATTATTATTATTGAGCTTATAATTCTCTACTTAAAATAGAGAAAAATATAAAGAATCTCCATTTTTATAATTGAACAGTTGAGAAAGAAAGAATAGATTAAAAAAAAAATTCCAAGAGAGAGAAACCGCACGGCTCCCGTGCCGCTAATGTGGACCATCCAATGCTGTGCAATGGCCCGTAAGGAACTTGCGGCTGCCGCACGGCCGGCGAACCGCTATGGGCAATGCGGCACCGTCCCGCAGCCGCAGAATGTGTGAATCATTCCATTTGTTTCAATGGCCCACAAGCTTGCGTGCGGCAACCGCGCGGTCGCCGCACGGCTTCCGCATCGCATGTGTGAACCGGGGATAATCTGACCCTCTCCGTTCACACTCGTGCAACAGACAGAGTGGCAATCGAATCAGGCCCCTTGACCAAAATACCACTGGTACGTGACACAAGCTAACGAGCGTCAATACTCATACACTGGAGAATACACAATACAGCGTTCGTACAAACTAGCACGCAAAACATCCAATGTCCCATGGTCGAGTTCCAAATCACAGTTGCTTGAATGTACAAATAGCTTTTATCGAGTATTCTATTATAGGTACATTTTGCATTGTAATAGGTACATGTTCGTACGTTCCGATTCAGCTCAGAATGATCATTCTCTTGCACGCATTTTGTTTACTTGTGTAGAATAGACAGATTGAAATATTTAAGCACGTGACATCATATGGAAAACTTGCTACTTTTTGCCTTGCATCGGTTTACACATGATGTCTCGTACACACACGTGTTTGTTTTCTCTCTTCAATGTCATCCTTCTTTGGCTGCTATATTACATTGCGTTCTTTCTACTAACCAGCCGAACGTGCCTCTTCGTTAACTAATACCCTCCGTCCATCCTTTGTATGCTGTTACGCTTTAATCATATACCTGATTCTTTTCCAGGCGGGCTTCAATGCAAGACTGCTGTGACATCACAGACGCCTGATAACACTGACCACTCGACCAACGAAGACGTCTTTTTTACTACACTGCAGCTGTTGAGATGCATACTCACCACCATCCGACTAGATACTCTTAGTCTCTCTCATTGCTAATAAATAAGCCAACCGCTGGTGGACTGTCTTTAATTATCACTCCTGTCTGATATGCAACCACGCATTATTTTATAAAAATGGTCATAACGTTAATTCTCGTTGAGATATCGATGTGCCGGCAACGAATTATTGTTACCTGTTGGCAACTCATCCCATTTGTGGTCCATTCGACCCATCTTTACTTGGAAGACTTTCTGGGAATCTTCTACTTCCTCTGGAATCCCTTGCGCCCTGCTTGTATTCATTTTTGGATAGCTCGGGTGTGACTTCCTCTAATTTACTCTCAACCGCCTACTCTCCGATTTTTCGTTTTCGCAATAATCCGCTCTGAAGTTCATTTTCCCACGCTTTCGGCAGGCTGTAGCTCCGTAACGCCTCGGAATTTCCCCCCCGTTGCCTCGGCATTTTTTCTTTATTTTTCACTGTACTATCACCTCCCGAAGTTTGTCGGTCCGTAACCTTACCACCCTGTATATATATATATCGATATTACAAAAAGTACATCAATTTACACCAAAAAATTCGAAGGATAAAACTATCTGAATGAATACTGGAGAAGAGTTAAAAGAAAATCTCTAATTGCTAACTACCTAGTCGGGTCATAAGTTCTGTCCCAAACTTGTACGAAAAATTCCAGTAGTTAGGAATGATGTTTGAAAATACCCTAGCATTGATGTAAAACGGTAATGTTGGTTGAACTTACATCATCATTGTTTTCCTTCGTTTCTTGCAGAGTGAAGATGGAATGGGGAAAGAAAGAGGATCGTATCCCAGCTCTGGTCTTACACAAGTGCAGACACCCTCCGACGACTATCTAAGTTACTGCGGAAACTGAACGTTACACAAAAATTTGTTTATCGCACCACACAGCGATATAATGAAACATCGTCTATCGAGGATAAGCCTCGCACTGGTAGACCTCGCTCGGTTAGGACACCAGTTGTCGTTAAGGCAGTGAAGGCACGAATCCCCCGAAATCCGATCCGTTAAGCAGAAACTCATGGCCCTGCAAATGAACATATCGCGATCATCAATGAAAAGGGCGATCATTGAAGACCTAGTACTGCATGTCTATCGCAGGACAGGCCATCGGTTAAATCAGCGCTTGATGAGAATGCGACGTGACGGATCAAAGTTGCTCCTGCAGCAATATGCAGATAACAAGCATCGACAAATCTTGTTTACAGATGAGAAAATTTTCCCTGTTGAAGAACACATCAACCACCAGAAGGATAGAGTGTATGCTACAACCAGTGCTATAGCATGTGAACAAGTTCCCCGAGTCCAGCGAGGTCATCATCCCGCATCAGTGATGGTTTGGCAGAGTGTGTCGTACTGGGGCCCCACTGAAGTCCATTTTTGCCAAAAAGGTGTCAAAACAGGTGCCAAAGTGTACCAGGAGGACATTCTCGACAAGGTGGTGAAACCTCTTGACAACACTCTGTTAAAAAATAAGCCTGTGGTGTTCCAACAGGACTCAGCACCAGCTCACAAGGCGAAATCGACTCAGGAGTGGTTTCGTCGCAACAACATTGCGTTAATCACCATCGAAAAATGGCCGTCGTCCAGTCCAGACTTAAATCCTCTTGACTACAAGATCTGGTCCTATTTGGAGGAGAAGGTGTATTCTCAACCTCATATAACTTTGGACCGCTTGAAAACTGTTATAGTGAAAGCAGTGGCTAACATAGACATGAATGTGGTGCGTGCTCCCATTGATGATTGGCCGCGTCGTTTACGAGCCTGTGTCCAGGCAAGAGGACACCTTTTTGAATAAATATTGTTCCCAATTGATTGTCACTTAACGTTGTTTTATTTCGCAAAACATTTTCATTTTCCTCCGCGTATTTTACTTGTCTTTTGCAGTTGGGACAGAACTTATGACCCGACTAGGTAGTCTCAGCAAGCGTACAAGATCATTTTGTGCTCGTAAACATTCTGCTCTGCAACTAGCCTGCAAATACTAATTGAGTACTTACACTCTTTCTAAGCCCAGCCTGACGCGGAAGCATTTATGCTACGATAAATCGTAGTGCAAGCAGAAATGCTACAGTGTCAAAGCAAAAATGCAACAATATGGAGAGATTCTATGGTATAAGTCTATAAACGATTTTGATGGAATATATACTAAGGAAAACACTACGATTTACCGTACCATAAATGCTTCCGTATTAGGCGGGCCTAATACGATGAAGTTAATCGTTTGCGGCCTTGAACATTGTTGGAATGTACGGCCGATGACTCCTCAAATTTGAGTTTTCAAAACATCGGTTGATGATCTTCAAATCTTCGTCTGACAAATGTTTTTCACTCCTCTAGGCAGTGGTCAATTTACTGAACTAATAATTCGCGACTAAGCAATTCAGAGAACTTTCTTCCATGTTAATCCGAACCTAAGAATACTTAGAAGTGTTTTCATATTTCCAAGTACAGAACTTGCTCTTCTTAAATACACAACTATACATGGTATGATTATCCGTAACTCGTTTCAGGGTCTAAAACAGTAGTCACATGAAAAGACAAAGTAAAATTTTTCATGTTCAAAATAGTTAAGATAATAATGATTATTTAAAATCCAGTTACTTGTTACCAACGTAAAAAAAATATTAGCGTATCAATCGTCTTCTGTATCTTGAAGCAACAAATGTAAGGAGTAAAATAAGGAAGTGTGGCTATTTACCTCTGATTATTACTTTTAAAACATTTCAAGAGGAAATGTAAATCACACTACCAAAATTTCTTTGAATGCAGAAGACAAAATGCTATTTAACTCATCCTACTGACAATATTATTACATTTCAGTGTTAAATTCATTTTGCAATCAAATCATGAAGTAAGTTTACCTGTTTCCTCGAAACCAAAAAAATGCAGTATATATCGTTCTCATTTAATTCAACATGAGTAAAACTTTCGAAACCCCTGTTCGAGATACAAGCACAAATTTGGGACTAGAAAGGGAAGCAGCAATAGAAATAATGGCTCACACTTATTTATCACTTAGAATTTATGACTAATAATCAAACTAATATATATATTTATATTTCACTTACACAGGACATCCAATTTTAATGCATATTAGTTAAATCTGAACTATAGTAACCTGATGACATTTCAAATATCTCCTTACCACTCGGGAACAAAAACCAAAATTAAAAGTATGAATGTACTTAATACAAAGTTCTCTATTAACAAAATATACTACATATTACGAATTTAAAACATCATTATCTTCTATAGGGCGACATTACACGTAAATTTAAATATTGTGGGTTTAAGATTATTTTTAGAAGTAATTTACACATCAAACCGAAGAATGTTCAACTGATATATCTCATCATTGAAATGTACATTCTATAGAGACATTATCAACATATCTGCAATAATATTTGGACCTCTGTTTAAGATGGTTTATTAATGTAATTATACTAGAGCATAAAATGTTTAGTACACTTTGAAAACAAAATACAAATTAAGATTTCTTTTTACCACTCTAACACTGAGCAAAACTTGAACATTTACACTCAAGACTATACGTACGTATGTATAAATTTCAACTGTAAATCACGATTCATCATCCAGACAATTACTTCACTGAAATTATTATCCTACAATGTACTAATGTATTTGTGTGTCTACTATTCTAGAAATAACTATAAAATAATACTTAATGTTTCATCCCCTTACCAGCTACATCCTCGCAAAGCCAAATGTAAAAGGATTCGAAAAGGGCGAAAGATAAAAATAGAAAATACGTACAACAGAGCGCAAGAAGGCACTTGTACATATCATTATTTCTCTCGCCCTTGGCAATTCCATTTATGTCTATGTCTTCTCGAGGATGTCATTAGTAAGTAATGTGACGAAATATTAAGTAATCTTTTATAGTTATTTCAAAAATACTGGTGACACAAATGCATAGGTACAATTTCAATTGTACTATCTCCTTGCACAACATGCTTAAATACTTTATATACAGGAATATCATATACATGTACTGTCTCTTCGCACAACATGTTTATATACAAAATTATCATATACTTCTTTTGTATTATGAAAAAACGCAATACACATATATATATATATATTCTTTCAAATTAAGTAATTAATAGTTACAAACACCATGGCTTTATCTTTTTTCTTTTTTCTAAAAAAAAAAAAGACATGTAAAAATGCATAACTTACGTTTAATATTGTTTTCCACCTTTTATAATTACGCTGTTTTGTTTACACGTATGAATATATAATATACTGATTCGCCTATGACAGACTTCCAAGTAAACAATGAATAATGTGATTTCGAAGTATGCTATATCCATACAAATCGATTCTTACCAAAAGAGAACATCTGGTAATAACTTACAATTGATATTCGTTTTACGTTCATTATTTAACTGCAAAACATTCGTTGGTGGACGGTTTTGAAAATATATATATATAAAATGAAAAAACTTCTTGGTGCTTCACTCCTTGTTTTGGAAGGCTTCGTCATACGAACGATTTATTGTGTGAAAATCTTTAAAAATAATATCTAAACACGCTTGAAAAATCATTCACAAGGTACAATGGTTATTTCACAGATAAGAGGCAAAAATCAGGAGCATACGATGGAAATTTCAATTGTGGGAACGAATACATAGGTTTGACA
The DNA here is from genome assembly GCA_022664845.1 of Lepisma saccharinum. NCBI lineage: Eukaryota > Metazoa > Arthropoda > Insecta > Zygentoma > Lepismatidae > Lepisma > Lepisma saccharinum. The sequence continues at coordinate 7,033 of JAGDQP010050141.1, read as the reverse complement.
AAATATTCCCTATCAGCCAGAATCTGTGAATATGAAAGGGACGCCAAATCAGACAACCTAGTGTCAGGTCTTTCCAAATATTTGCGATCACATCATCATCAGATAAGTCTCTTTCACAGTAATTCATAATTGCACAAATAATATTGAATGGACTGCTATAGAAGTGTGTTACATCATTTTATAAAAGCCAAAACACAGATAGTGGAAATATACATATAGCTTGGGCTTCCTTCAAAGAAATACTTAGGAAACGCAAACAATAAATTATGTTACATTTGTCACATTAATTATATCAGGAAATGATATATATATATATATATATATAACACTAATTTAAAACTTTATTATTCACATATATTCATTACACTATTAATAAATTCCAAATTCCACACACATTTCGGAGAATGTGTCCACAAAATAAATCTAATAATATCCACGCACATTTTGATCACCATGATAAAACTATTTTTAGTAATATTCCATATACGTGTAGTGCAATACCTTAATACCTAGCGAAAGTTGTAAACAGCTGAAATCCAAACCACGGTAAAGTAGAAGCTAAACGATTTACACAACATTTCTCTTAATTATTTATACTCTTTTTAAGTTTTCAAATATACCCGTATCCATCAAAAAAATTTCACACAATAAAACATTGTTTAACTGACGAAGCCTTACGGAGAAAAGCAAAAAAGACTTGGCTTAAACAGTTTTTTTTCCTTAACACGAGAACAACAAAGATTACTATTTACATAAGTACGGAATTCAGATAACGATTGTCCTCCGTGCGTAAACCATTTCTGATATTTTTTTTCATCTTACAAGTCTGAATATTCAATTCCAAGAAAGCGCTGGATACCGAAATATGATCTTTACACGATGCTTAATAAACTTACTCACTCTATGGCTTACGGGACCCGCAAGTTCATCGCTGCAGTAAGAAATGTTAGCCATTGATTCTATCCTGGGCAAGGTCAGAAAGATTTCATCATGAACATCGCTCTCGAAGATCCCATCTAATTTTGTCATCCCAACGATGTTCTTTTGTTTGCACCTTCACTCAAACGATGATTAGCACATTATTTTAATTTATACACGTTGTAAAACCACTTTAACACAGTCAATACGAAGTGGGAGTAAAATACTAGTACAACTACGGTACACAACGGAGGAGATATCGTCAATTATTTGACGAAAGTTCGTATCTCAAAAATCTAACTCGTTTTATAAATGAATAAAGAATAATAATTCCTAAGAGGAAAACCAGTTCAAGTGTAATAACTCGTCATCTAATCAACCAAAAAAAAGTTTTGTGACTGAATTTGTGACGAGTTATTACACTTAAAACTGTTTACCCTCTTAGGAATTATTATTCTTTATTCATTTATAAAACGAGTTAGATTTTTGAGATACTACTCTTCGTCAAATAGTTGACCCATCCTGACTCCACCTATTTTCCCTTCGCCAAGATAAGGATAAAGCTATGTGTGGAAGCATATAATTAGTTAGTTTATTCATAAATAGATAAAGGGTTGTATTGTGGTGGCAAAATTACGTGGATGCGGTAAATACCCTTTAAGACAACCAGTAAAAATGAAATGTGACGATAAAAAAGGCAAACCAACCGTTAAGGCAACATGCTTCTTTGACAATCCTATCGACAGTGTTGATAAACATATTTTCTAGATAGCAATGAAAAATATAGTAATTTCTGTTACTGATAGTCTTAACGAGATTATAAGGAGAACACTTTAAATATAGGCCTAAAACATTTCGAGCCCACGGTTGAAGCGTTATTTTGTACGTAGAGAAGCAGTATCTTCAACAGACATCCTAGTTACGTTAGATATTAATGGAAAATGAAAATTACACAAAAACTGGGAAAGATTCGTGCTATTCTGAGATACAAAGCAACGCAAGATCTTTTAGATCATAAGTGAAGATGAGTGAAAAAAAAAGCGTATTATTGAATTTTGCAATCAAGTTTCAATTAAGGAATTTGTTGCCTGATTCATGGAGTTTTTCAGAATTAGCAAATGAAGCTTCTAATATCATGAATATGGGAAAGGTCTCCTTTGTTGTTGGCTATGTCAGTGATGACTGTGTAAGATTTTCTAAAAAAAAAAGTTTATTCCCATGGCTGGTTTAAACGTGGCAGATGTTCCCTAACATGATGTTGGCCGAAGACTTGTGAAGAAAGAAAGTCGGGATTTAGCGAAAACAATTTTAACAAATCTGATAAATATGGTGTACTTACTTATTTCGTTAAGAATATGATAATACTGCACAATATATTAAGACATGACACTAGCAGTTTGTTGGGAATTTTTAAAATGTTGAAGAAATAACGTGACTTATTATCTCAGTAAGATTCCCGGCGTGAACAGAAGGGCTGAGAATTAAAAAAAAAATACTATTAAACGTGATGTTTGCTGTTTGTGTTACAGGTAAAGTTGAAAATCAAGTATTGTGGAGAATGCCTAAAATCTCCAAGCAAAGTAGATAATAACTGTCATTACTTACTTTTGCCTGAGTATTTTTAACATTGCCGAAAGCTCAATAGCTAAAGTAGGTTTCATGAATGAAAATTCCTTATGTCGGGTCTCCGTCCTTGCCTCCAAATAATAAGACTTCTTCTCGGAACCGGAAAACCCGTAGCTGAACAATGATCAGCTACTTGTTGTCAGTGTTAACCTGTGACGGGCTTGTGTTTAGTGTTGAGTGGTTTGTAGTTCAACCATTGCTAGCTAGTTCCTCTATATCTTGGATTACCAACCGTCCGGTATTTACCGGACATGTCCGGCTTTTTAACCTTTTAGAGATGTCAGGCCGACATTTGTATTTTTCTTGAAAAAGTATGTCATTTTAAAAATAAAATGAGCAAGATATTACTACACCTAAATTTGCATTGTTTGTGTTATTTACGGTAAACTTTATGGTCACGAGCGGTAATTTGTCGCTCTTTATTAACTGCTAAGGTGCGTGGTTGGTAGTATTGTTGGTATATCGCACTCAACTGTTTTTGACTCCGTTCACGAAATTGCGAAAAGTACAAAAAATTGGTCAGAACTAGCACATCTAGATAAAAAGGTACATGAAGAACGTAATTCTGCCAAGAAAAAAATATTCATTCCTGCAAATTCATTGTGTCCGACATTTTTCGAAAAAGTCCGGCTATTTTTTTTTCTTCAGAGCTTTGTCCTGCATTTGGCAACTTCCAGTTGGTAACCCTAACTGCACCTGAAAAAAGTACTGTAAAACAAACATTTTATAACGAGCTTTTTAACAAGAAACGTAACATTAGGGAAAAACATAGTGTACTTAAGTGACGAACGATATCAAGATCTTATAAATGAAGTGAATCTTGCAAAGTTATTGAAAAAGAAAGAACTTATATATTATAAATTACAAAAAGATACGACGTGATGATTACAGAATAAATTAATAAACTAATATAGCCACTATCGGAAGGAAGAAGTTGAATGAAATTCTTTGTGCCGGATAGTGAGATCTTCGAAAGACTTCATGACACGCATATTTCAATCAGGCATGGTAGATATGATCGGATATTGAAACAGCGGTCGCTGAAATACAGAAACATCACACGACACAATGTGGAACATTTTATTCAACTCTGTGAACGCTGTCAGAAACAGAAAAGCGTGAAAAATCATTTTGTTGTGAAGCCGATCATATCTTCTGAGTTCAATTCTAGATGCCACGTTCACTTAATTGTTTTTCTATCACATAAAGACCACGAGTACAAATTTATAACAGCATACCAGAGCCATCTTACAAAGTCTGTAGTTCTGAAACCTCCCTAAACCAAGAAAGTTCAAGAAGTGGTTTTTAATTTTCTGGATATTTTCACCCTTATGGGAACACCATTCATTCTCCACTCTGATAATGGAAGAGAATTCGCGAAAAGTAATGTATCCAATCTCACAGACTATTCGCCTGATTTAAAAATTATTTATGAAAAACCACGACACAGTCAAAGTTAAGGTAGAGTTGAAAGGACGAACCAGGACATAAACAATAAGCTTATCACACAACTGCAAGGAAGGTCTTCGATTCGATCAAACTGTATTTTGGGCCATTTTAGTAACCAATGACTTCGACCGTCTCGATTCCATTTGCTGTTTAGTTTCTAAAATTCACAAACATCCATGCCCAAGTCTGGCTTCGAACCCAGAACCTTGAAGCTGCTACCTGACGCCTCAGACCACATGGCTTCCGCGGTCGGCTCGACTCGTTCAACTAATGAATAAAACAGCGTTTTTTATGTAGGCATAAGATCGCTATATAAAGTTCATTCTGGACGTAAGGTGAAGTTTGGTGTACATAACCCATCTCATCCCAAAGAAGCAGTGTAAAACATCGGCACTAAAAAAGACCTGAAAAGGATTGATGATATAATGACAGAAGGTTATGACTCACAGAAAAATGGTGTTCAAGAGGATGTTCCTGGCTAATCTACTCTCCATCAGCCTTCGACATCACAACCACAAGTTTTCATCTGTCTTATTTGTTCAAAACTAAGCATTGAAGCACATAGCGTCGGTGAAGCAGCGAAGTGGCGTATCTTGACTTTTGTGATTTTACAGGAGAGCGATTTAAAGCTTCCGTTCAGCATTATATGTTACTACTTATTGGATATGCCGGTCTTCATATCTCCGAAACTAAAAGAAATATTAAAGTACAAAATTTTAACAGGGGATAGAACAGACTGGCAGCGGGTAGATGCTGGTCATAATTAAAAAACACTTTTTTTTTTTGTTACGCCACTTCACCCTTTCACTAGCAATACATGTAACATATACAGATGACACGTTGATATAGCGTCTGGTGAGCCAAACTGGGAAGAATGATATAGCCAAATTGTTACAAGTAAACTTTGTGAGTAATGAGAATGTAATAAATGTTAGAAAAATATCTTGAAAAAATTAGGAACAACAAGCAAAAGAAAATGAAGAAACTCTCAGACAATAAATTTCCTCACGTTGCTGAAAGCACCTCTGTTACAGTTACTGCGCAGACGCTCGGAATATTCTGGCAGAAGTAACTAAAGTGACAGAAGACGATTATCATCAGCTAAATACAAGAGGAGTGCTGAAACAGTTGTGTACAAAGCAACAATTTACTGTGTGTAAACAAAACCTTTTGCACATTGATGACGTTTCGTAGATAAAGAAAGATATCTTAGGTCAGTAGCAGCTCTACAAGCAACTGGACCTGGTTAAGGATTTGCGAAATGTTGTGTTAAAAAAAAAGCATTGTACTTTCAAGTGCCATTCAATTTTGTAATGCTACAACAAGCGAGTTTCGGATTTGTTTCGTAGACAAAATATTGTTCCAATACATATGCATATGTTTCATGTATAATTTCAAATGTATCCTTTTTTCAGTATTATACATTTCGTTAATCAAAGTGATTACGGATATAATTTTGAACAATATACAACAAATGTCTGTAATAAGTCTACGAAATATTTTACGTTATTTTTCAGGCAAAATCCCACTTGCTTTAAATACACTTACGTTTCTTGGACTCATTCATATGCATTATTTTTTGACAAATTTTCCTCTCTCTTACTGCAACTGATTAACTCCTAATGAACTGCTATTTTACAAAATATTTGTTTTACATATCCATCTGTTTTTTGTATTGGTTTACGTGCATTATATTTATATTACTATATTTTTCATTATTCCAACTGACTAATAGCCGGCCGGGTGGACGTGCTGTCTGCGGCGTAGGCCAATGCTCGAGGGTCCCGGGTTCGAGCCCGGCAGGGACATGGGTGTGGATTTTAATAGCTAAGGGGCGAATGGTGACGGGCCGAAGTCCAAAGTTACTAGACTGGCCCATATAAAAATAAAGTTTACCAAAGTTTATCCAACTGACTATTCGCTGTAAAGATGATGAAAATGTATTAAACACTTTTCTCAAAAGAAACAATAATAAACTAATATATTATTATTTTAACTTAATTTAAATGTAAGTTTAACCTGCCTTTACTAACCTAATTCCGTTAATTTTGTAATCAATGTTTACATTGCGAATAACGACAAAAGTAATCTAACATGAGTTTTCTAACATATTTAAGTGAAGCAGAATATGTTTCTAAGGCAGAAAGGAAGAAAAAGTAATGTTATTAAAAAAAAATAATAATAATACTCTGGTGAGAATCAAGCCAGAGACCACTGCGCCATCGATCCGATGCTTGCTGCACTAGACCACGAAGGCAACTGCTGAGCGATATATTTTATAACTGGTTCAACAAACGCTTAATAGAGTGCGCTCTATACCACTATACTGTCGGGAATCTTACTGCGACGATAAGGTCCTCCAATAATCTGATAGTGTCTTGCTGCAATTTGTGTGTTGTGCATCACATTCACTCAATGTGGGAGTAATTAAGACCATTCATAATGAATTGTTTACAAACAGTTGGAATATTTTTATTTCCACTTACAGAAAGCGAATCTTTGCGAGATTATGGACATATATATCAGTGCAAATATACATATCACACACAGCATAAAGAAATTATTAAGTATTAGAAGATGTATGACGTCTGACGCAATTCATGAAATAGCCTAATCGAACAACACCACAAGCTCAGATTGAATATATGTAATGAATTCAATGAATGTCTAATTTCTTCTTTTCTTTTATTAAAATGAGTTGGTACTTCACTACGAGCAGTTGTGCAGACTCTCCAGAAACAAAATCTTAACTTAGTAGAAGCTGTAAATAATGCCACAGATTCTGTTGTAAAGTTTGAAAGAACTAAAGTATATTGTCGGAAGAAAGATAAAACAAGCTTCAGTTAAACTGAGTATGGAAGAATCTATGAAAATACTTTAAAAAATTAGAGAAATAATATTCAATTACAATATAAGTTTCACACACACATATTCATATTATTTTCTTAGCGTGTTCAGGGATTTAGGGAAGGTTCAAAGTAGATCTCGATATTAAATTAGATAATTACGATTATGCTAAATTCAGGCATGACACAGCTTT
>JAGDQP010050140.1:0-12545 GCA_022664845.1 Lepisma saccharinum | reverse complement strand
ATGCACATTCCTATTCGTCACTCGTTTGTTAGAAATAGATTTGGACTAAAGCACCAAAAACCTGTCGTCCCAAAACCTGTGTCGTCCCATAACCGGCTAACTTCCTTGATTTGTCACCGACCGACTTCTTCCACTTCCCCAAAGGTGCGTACTCCAAAGCATAGAGGAAATGATGGAGAAATCGCTATAGGTCCTCCAGGTCACTCCATAACTGGAGTTCCAGAAGGCATTTCAAAACAGAAATAAACACCGAGAGCGGCAGTGTGTTGTAAATTACTAAAACTAGTGGTTGTTGGTACGTTTAAACCTATTACCTGTCTGGGTAGAAATACAAATGTTTTATCCCTGGTTGGGATGATATTCGGAATCAACTGCAGGGGATAAAATCCTCACGCACCAGGAAAAGTCCCCGGCATCCCCTCTCGGCAAATCGAAGGCTAGAGAGCTATGTTTGCACAGTGGAAAGGGATGCTCTGAAGGAGACAGATTTGGCTAAGTTGTGAACATTAAAAAAATATACAGTATTAAAAAGTTTGGTTTCTTTCTTAATATTACGATAAGAAATTCGGTGAGGATGGCATTTCAAAAATGTGGTAATAAAAGTAGTCATGCTTTCTTTACAGTTTGGTTTCTGTCTTGTTTTATGCAAAACTTCTATTAGGGCTTTTACATTCCGCGGATGAAATTTCGAAGACTCCTAAATGTAGTCCAAGAGCTGGAATTCGTGATCAAAATTGGTATTTCTACACTTCGTTCTATGAGAAAGTAGATTAAATTCGAGTCAAAGCTCAACAAATTATGATAGATGAAGAGAATGATAAGAGTAGGCATTAAGAACAGAAACAAGGAAAGCAAAATGTAAAAGTATGAAATATTTTATTGTTATGGAGAAGATTTCTACAAATTATTTGATTGGGCACTCATGGTTACTGAGATCGTTTAAGTGGAAGAGAAATGCATAATGATTTAATTTATAATAAAGTTTTATGTTTTCTTACATTATGTTTTCTTACTTTATAAAGAAACAGAAATGGGCGTATTTCATTTCTAAAACAATAGTATTGTTCTTTTACTAATTTTACTGCCTAAAGATACATGAGTTAATTAAAAAAGCTATACGTACAGGTGATTCTGGGGGTCATATAGACGAAATATGCTCACGTGAAACATTTGTCAAAAGTAGATATTTTACCCACTAGATGGCTCTGAAGATATAAATAATGAAAAAGCACATTTTTCGTGCATCTGAGGGAGTACAGGATGGATATGTCATTGGAGAAGGTAGCAATAAAATTGTCCTCAGTGGCTAATGAATCCCACTTAATAGTGATGCTCCATATCACTACAGGACAGGTTCAAACGCCAACACGTATGGCCAGAGGATAATTTGCATGCAACGGTGGTGGCCCATCACCAGCATGTTTTCTCCTGAATGTGTGGGCGGGTTTCATCGGTGACCAAATGATCGGACCATATGTACATCCAATTCCTCGAAAACGATATCCCTATATTGATAGAGAATAAACCATTTGGGATGAGGAGGACCATGTGGTACATGCGCAATGCGGCATACCCGCCAATTGTCTGGCCACCCATCTCTCCTGACCTATCCCTCCCTATCACTATCTCTGGGGACGGAGGACGTATCAAATTGATCGTGTACGAGGCGCCAGTCTTTGACTTGCCTACTGTACGTTACACGGACGCATTCAAGCGGTGTTCACGCATATTGAAAACATTCCTGGCTTGAGTGACTTCAGGCGAACGGCAGAGACTTCGAACATTTGTCGTAGTACCTCGCGTGGAGTGATACTACAGTGTATGAAATTACATTATACCAACACTGTCTCTGTGTTATATTTGTACACAGTACGTAGTCCTTCCATCTATATTCATCACCATACATCTAGCTGGCAAACTATAATCTTTCGGTTTATGGTTCACATGAACATATTTCATCTATATGATCCAAAAAATCACCTCACGCAATAGATCCCACTTATTCTGGAACACTCTGTATTGTTGCCCCAGCTGTAAAATTGTTTGAAAGTCCTTAAATCTAGTTCTGACTACGGGCCAGAATATATGCACAATAAAATCTCCATAATTTAATTGTAAAGAGCCTAAATTAAATTTTTAATCACGCAGATTATCGAATATTCATCAAAATAGAAATATGCAAAATCCGCCCTCTAGTTATTATCACTTGATGCAAGAGTTGTAGGCCTTGTTGCCCCACTAAGACTATATGTTACAAAAAATACATTGCAAATTTGAAAAGATCAGTCATGTTTCTAGAAGAACGCCACATTTCACATTAATTATACAAAATATTTAGCTTCTACCAGTATGACTCTGGTAAGGTCATTGGTCGTACGCCGATTATAGTGTTGGTCCAATGCCGTGTTGGTCGAACGCCGTGTTGATTAAACTGCGTTGGACCAACACGGCGTTGGGTCAACGCGGCGTTGAACCAACACGGCATTGGACCAACAGGGCGTTGAATCAACACGACGTTGAACCAACACGGCATTGGAACAACAATAAAATTGACAACGCCCTAGATATATAAAACCTAAAAACATAATAAAACTATCATCTTAAATTATTTTTTGTGCACCTGCGTAGGACCAACACCGGCATGAAACCAACACTTCGTAGTAGCGGCGTTGGACCAACACGGCGTTGAACCAACATAGCGTTCGACCAACACAGGTTTTTGCTCTGGGGTGTTTGTCGTACGCCGGTTCTTGCTGCTTGAGAGGCTGTTGGTCGTACGAAGTGTTGGTCCAACGCCGCATTCTCGCACTGATGACTATGAAATTGGCTATTTAAGCGCCTAAACCTATGAGCATACTAAAGTAATAAAAGATAGGTGGAGTAAAAGGAGATGGAAACTATTAAGTTTATCACTTGAAGGATGTATTGCAGAATTCAGAGAAGCTGAACATCATAAAAGAAACTGAGGGAATAATAGAGAACTCCAATAAAAAACGGAAAGTAGCGAAGCCACAAGATAAAAATAAATTGTATTGGCGGTAAAGGGGTGTTCGGTATTGAGATTTTCATACGGACTTTCGGTATGTTTTGTATACCAACACTTAGTGATATACCAAAATATCGATATACCGAAATAACGAACTTTATCGATGTAGCGAAATATTGAAATAACGTAATGCCAATATACAGAATAATATTGAAATACCGAATAATATCAAAATACCGAAAACAATTATATTGAGCGATATGGAAGTACTCATGTACGTATGTATCTAGTTGGGTCATAAGTTCTCTCCCAAACTTGTACGAAAAATTACAGTAGTTAGGAGTGATGTATGAAAATAACCTAGCATTGATGTAAAACGGAAATGTTGGTTGAATTTACAACACCATTGTTTTCCTTTGTTTCTTGCAGAGTGAAGATGGAATGGGGAAAGAAAGAGGATCGTATCGCAGTTCTGGCCTTACACAAGTGCGGACACCCTCAAACGACTCTTTAAGTTACCGTACTGCGGAAACTGAATACTACACAAACATTTGTTTATCTCACCATACATCGATATAATGAAACATATCGAGGATGAGCCTCGCACTGGTAGACCTCGCTCGGTTCGGACACCAGCTGTCGTTAAGGCAGTGAAGGCACGAATCGCCCGAAATCCGATACGTAAGCAGAAACTCATGGCCCTGCAAATGAACATATCGAGATCATCAATGAAAAGGGCGATCATTAAAGACCTAGGACTGCATGTCTATCGCAGAAGGACAGGCCATCGGTTAAATCAGCGCTTGATGAGAATGCGACGTGACAGATCAAAGTTACTCCTGCAGCAGTACGCGGATAACAAGCATCGACAAATCTTGTTTTCAGATGAGAAAATTTTCCCTGTTCAAGAACACCTCAACTACCAGAATGATAGAGTGTATGCTACAACCAGTACTGCAGCATGTGAACAAGTTCCCCGAGACCAGTGAGGTCATCACCCCGCATCAGTGATGGTTTGGCTGAGTGTGTTGTACTGGGGCCCCACTGAAGTCCATTTTTGCCAAAAAGGTGTCAAAACAGGTGCCAAAGTGTATGAGGAGGATATTCTCGACAAGATGGTGAAACCTCTTGGCAACACTCTGTTCAAAAATAAGCCTTGGGTGTTCCAACAAGACTCAGCACCAGCCCGCAAGGCGAAATCGACTCAGGAGTGGTTTCGTCGCAACAACATTGCGTTCATCACCACCGAAGAATGGCCGTCGTCCAGTCCAGACTTAAATCCTCTTGACTACAAGATCTGCTCCTATTTGGAGGAGAAGGTGTGTTCTCAACCTCACATAACTTTGGACCGCTTGAAAACTGCTGTAGTGAAAGCAGTGGCTAACAGAGACATGAATGTGGTGCGCGCTGCCATTGATGATTGGCCGCGTCGTTTACGAGCCTGTGTCCAGGCAAGAGGAAACCATTTTGAATAAATCTTGTTCCCAACTGATTGTCACTTACCGTTGTTTTATTTCGAAAAACATTTTCATTTTCCTCTGCGTATTTTACTTGTTATAGTCTTTTGCAGTTGGGACAGAACTTATGACCCGACTAGGTATATAGGGGTGGGTTTGGGTCCCCTACCCGGAAAGTCCGTATAATATGCTAAAGATAGTATACTTTTAGGCGTAATTAACTATATTTAGGGTACCTTTCATACCCAGAACGACATTGAGTTCGACCCTCCAAATCCATCGACACCCCTCCGAAATTAACTTTTAGACACCTAGCTAAAAGTACTGCATGGTACCGAACGATGTCGAAATACTAAAAATGGAAAATAGATAACAACAGGGAATAACAAATCAAATGTGATTGAGGGAAAACAAAACTAATTTTATGGGCGGTGACAGCATCCTGCCACAACAAGTGATCCCTAAGAACTGTATTGGTCTTGCGTTTTTCTTGTCCTCTACCACAAAACAAGAGACAAAAGGAAGTAGCAAATGAGTGCATGTGTAAAGCTTTTAACCTTGCAATTGTAATAAAATATAGTGCATATTTAGACGAGAGAGATATATTACTAGAGATGCTCTGAGCCTTTTACGTTATTTTTTTGAACCTGGTCATTACCAAGAGACCTATTGGCTCTTAACCGGTACCGAGCCGACGTAGTTCGGTGGTAGAATGTTGGCGTAGAATTCAGATCGTAGATTTGAACTCAACAACCGACCATCCTGACTGAGGCTTTATAGTTTTTTCCCTTAAACACACCAGGCAAATGCCGGGACGGCAACGTCAACACAGGCCCTGGTCGACTCCTTCCCGAAGTCTTTCCCTTCCCCTATCCCAGCCTGAACCTTAGATGCCTAAAGGTCATATTTAAAATTCGAATTTCAAATTCAAACACTTGACCGGTCAAAAATAGAATTCTAACATTTTTAGTGACATTCTGATGCAGTCATTATTTAATCTTAAGATAACTTGTTTTATAAATAATTAATGTGAAACTAATAAATGCAAACTTGTTAACCCAATCAGTAATGTACTTCAAAAAGGATGTCCAGGCGCTACCACCTGGAATCTTTTGCGTAGTTCGCGCTATTACGTTAGAAGTTGAGAAGATTAGCTTCCCTTAATTCTGAGCAGAGTTGATAAGAAAGACGTTAGAATGTGAATAATTTAAAGTGTAGTCTTATGCGTGGCAAAGCAATCCAGTTTCTTACATGGGTCTATTTAGTATTTAATGTAAATATCCAAGAAAGAAGGGAAAAGAAGTTGCTAATCACGAAAAGGGGCAATATAGACGGAGATACGTCAGACTTTGGGAAATTATTTCCTGAAACACCACCGAATTATGGATGGCCAAAAGGGTTCGGATCCGGGTTTCGGATGTTCGGATATCCGAATTATTGGATCCAGTTCCAGTTTCGGATATTTTGATATCTGACTCTTCGTATACCTATCCGAGTTTCGAATATCCGGATATGTGACTCTTCGGATCCGGATCCGAGTTTCGGATATCAGGATCTAGGACATCTGGGGCATGGACACATCATTGTAGTCTTTCCTATTTCGTACGCATTTGGGGAGATTTTTTCGGCTACTAAACAGTAAGTCTTCTTTCGTTTTTACTCTTCATTTTAGAGTGTTTAGAGGTACAGAGAGGGAGAACAGATAGTACAGAGAGGGATCGTAGAGGGATAGAAGAATTTGTTGAGTAGTACATGGATGCGAGACTAGTGCTTTGAAACTAATTATATAATATTTGCTCACTAATACATATACTGGAGTTACAAAAGGAAAACAAATAATCTACAGCTCCATTTTTCTCCTCTACCTCCACCCTCTCCATCAACAATCAAATGTACCCTACCCTTTTCCCTGTGATATGATGTTCGGTCACTACAGAATAAACATTGTATTAATAAGTATTAAAAGGAAAGAAAAAATCATTACCTTCTACCTCCCTTTTAGGCGTGTAGGGATATAAGAGAAATGGAACTACTTTCCCAGATTCATTTGCTTTGAGAAAAATCGAAGGACGTTAAAAATGTTCCTATCAACTCTCTTTGGACAAGAAAACAATAACAATCAAATACACAATATCTCTATAAGATATATTTTTCGAGTTTCTGATAAGTTGAATTAAATTAATTTTATATATGGCCTTTTGTCATTTTCGGTTCAGGCCCGGGTGAGGTTGGCAGAGGATGGGGAAGTTATTGGCCAGGGCCTATCATAATTTACCATCCCGGCATCACAGTTTCAGATACATCATAGTAGCGAAGTACGAATACTGAGTCTTTGAATCTGCAACCAAAATAGCACGAATCCATTTCACCGGATATCTGAGATCCGACGATCCGAGATTTGTATCATTGGATTCGAGTTTCGGATCTTCGCACCCGGATCTTCATATCAGGATCCAAATTTCGGATATCCGGATCTCACCATCCCTACACTGAACCTATCTCACTGCTTATAAGGGCTCTCAGTGGCTAAAGGATCGCGGATTGGAATTCCGCCTCGGGCATGGATGTGATTTACCTGTGCTGTCCGTAGTTAAGAAATATCAGTTGAAAGAGTTGAAAGAGTTAATTCAGTTGGGAGTCGCATTCAGTTATTGTGCGTTTCACTTAAAAAAAAAGAGGTAGAGCACTCACTCCTGGTGCATGAGGTCCCCGGATCGATCCCGGCCCGTGCCGTGTTAGTTTTGTTGTAGACATAAATCATGTACGCGGGTTATCTTGGGACTGTGCCGTTACCTGCTACTTTATTCATTCCATCAATTCTCCTATCATCATCCAACTAAACTGTCCCAAAAGTTGGCAAAGATCATAAAATATATTCAAATTCAATGCTTGTAAATTAACACTAACGCCCGATTGCAAAGACGTTATGATTTTAGGCTAAACTGGTGCATTTCAAACTAATATTTAAATCTGAGTTGTTTGACATCAGTAGGATGTCCGAACCTGACCTCACTTTGTGAAAAATTGCACGATTTTTTCATACCTGGCTGATAGCAAGTAGTCGATTTCCCAGGGCAGTACGACACGCTGTGAGGCATTTTAGTTGTATTTTATAAAAGGCTACGAGCTATATAATGAGTTGTTGAAGCTTATACTGTAGCTAACACATCCAAGGCTACGACCCCCAATTTATTATAGCATCGATTACATGTCATCTAGGCTAGCTAACATAGCAAAGATTCTAGCTGTGTGAAAGGCTACGACCCCACAGCGCACTGTAGCACCAATTACATAGACATTTTCCAAGTCACTATTTAACATATCACAGAGTCTATGAATAACCCACAATAGCAGAGATTACATGTCCTCTAGGCTAGCTAGAGCCAATGTCCAGTTTCCGGCACAGCACAGATAACCCACCCTAGCAGAGATTACATAGATACACAGGAATATATGCTAGTATATAAAAGGCTACGAACCCTTTCCAACCCCTATTTAACATAGCAGAAAATACACATGATATAACCTAACATAGTACACTAGTGCACGATAGGGTACGAAGCTCTTTTTCAATCCTAAAAACATGATTTAAAATAGCACAAATTACAGAAGCTACAGCCCAGCCACTATTTAACAATAGTAGAGATTACACATGAATATATGCTAGTACACCATGCTACGAACCCTTTCCAGCCCCTATTTAACATAGCAGAAATTACACAAAATTTAACCTAAGATAGTGCACGATAGCAGAAAAGGGTATGAAGCTCTTTTTGCAACCGTTATTTAACATAGCAGAGATTAGAACAGAAATATGATGTCAGTTTGCTAAGGTCAGATATTTAGTTGTGTATATCTCGTAAACGGCAAGACATATTGAGATTCTGTTTAAACATTTGGTATGAGGGCATTGAATAGTATATGCGAAAAAAGTGGTGATCTCGAGGTCAAAGGTCAAATATTTAATCGTGTGTATCTCGTAAACGGCTAGACATATTGAGATTCTGTTTTCACATTTGGTATGAGGGCATCGAATAGCTGACCTCGATGTTAAAGGCACTTTTTATTATGTAATCAACTTATGAAAAAAATATAAAAATAATGTTTTTTAAATATTTCTTTTTATTTCATTATACATTCCCCTAAAAAACTATTATACAGCTAACTGGCTCCAGCACCAACACACATAAGGTTTACGGAGAACTTAATCTCACGCCAGGTACCATTCTCATAAACGAATAAAGCATAGTATCACTAACATTAGTGTTGGCGGTTGAGAATTTATTTAAGAAGTCCTGTAGTGAATGGCCAGATGGAGATGCTAAATACAGAAAACAGTAGTGTCCACAGAATTGAGACAAATCACCTTAAATATGTCTATTATACCGTGTATAGAATAAACAATTTCGTTTTAGAAAGTTTATATGATAGGTATATATGGTGGAATGTCGTCGCTATCCATATATTCACCATGACCCATATTACATATATAAATAGCAACCCAGTGCTCGCCGGGCATATTACCAGCATCGATATTTATAATTAGCGCTGCAGGCAGTGTATGAATAAAGCGTGGTAATATATCTGCAGCATATACACCTATAAAACAACCATCGGGCAAATTCTGATGTAATGTCTCATAGAGTTCAAGAGTATTCAACATTTTTTTAATCAATATATATTTTTCGTTGGAAGTCAATTTCCAGTTCAGAGGAGAATTCACCATAAATGCTGTAACAGGAGATGATAGTGCTTGGTTAAAATGAACTTCTAATCGTAAACTTCCCTGGCGTTGGGAGCTAGTATGAAATGCCACACTAGCACTGGAATAAGGAGTTAAATCAAACAGTAGTAGAGTATAACCATTAGGATATTCGGCAAGGGAAATATCATTATCTTGATTAGAATAGTAAATGAGAGAATATGTAAATAACGTAGAATATGCTTAAACATATTCTTATCAAAATCTGGTTGTATTGGTTTAGATGGAACGGGTGTTCCGTCAATATACAATGTAAAAAATGACATACTGAAATGCTAAAAATTAAATGAATTTGTCTGATAAGTACCGTTGAAAGTTGTATTAGTAACAAACCCGTTTTAGGCACTATTCCGAAAAACAGATCTGGAAGTGTGGTGTCCATAATACCTTGAGGTAAAATTTCTGTCTTCACCTGCACCTTTGTTATAGGATATTTTACTCTAAATTTAGGAATTTGTAATACTTTATTTTGTGTTGTTTTTACCGTGGTCGACACATCAACGTTTTTTACAGATAGTGTTGCTTCTGTAATTACAACTTTCTGCTCATCTACTTAATACGCAACTGTACACTCAATAGAAATTTCTCCTGATTGAAAATATCGTCGTGAATATAGCCCAGTAATTCAAAGGGGCGCCTTAACCCCGTGACAAGAGAACGCTGTTTAAAACCAGAATTACTACTATCAGCAATAATATCAATATGACCGGTTCTATCTTTAACCCACATTGCCGTCTGAAGATAAGTTGCTTTTGCATTGGCATTATAATTCAATAGTTTTTCAATATACGAGCGATATGAATATGTACGGGAAGTATAGGAAATTATTTGATTATTCAGATCTGTACCTTGCTGAGCATTGCACTGAGAAAATCATTTACGGGCCAATTTTTTTATCGGCAGACGTTAAATCAGAACCTTCCGTTTTAGTAATTTTACCTCTAATATGTAGCATTGTATGGGGTAATTCAATATAATCATAACCGTGGCCGGGTCTAGAAACTCTATCGTAAAATGTACCATCAATCACATCACCATTTAAATCTACTAAAACATAAACCACTTTCTTTTTCTTATAGTGTATGTGTTTTATTTTAAATATTTCCAGAGTCCAATTTTCTTTGTAACCTTTTGCATAATGTCGTTTTGCCTTAGTAATTCGCACAGTATCGCCTTCTTTATATTTTTTGTCTTAACACTAGCACTAGGGAGGGGTTTCACCAGTCTACACACTTGTTGAAACGTATCTTGGTTCACTAGAGCTGGTGGTAATTTGTGGCCTAGAATTATATCTGTGAACTAGTAGGGGCAGCACGTCTATGTAGCGGTAAGTCTTCTTCGTTGTAAAATATTTCCATATTCTCTGCTTCAGGCTGTGATTCAGACGTTCTACGAGACTTGCCTTAATGGGTTTTTCGGTTGTGAAAAAATTAATATGTTGCTTTTTTAAGTACGTGTGGAATGCTCTGTTAACAAACTATGTACCTTTATCTGTTTGTACACATAGAGGTTTACGCCTGGGGTAGACGCAAATATTTTCTCTAATGCCTTTACGATATATTCACCAGTTTTACTACGAACAGGCACAGCCCATGCATAGCGACTAAATAGATCGATCACTGTTAAAATATAGCGGTAGCCGTCATTATATTTTTGTAGACTTTGCATATCTACCATGTCAGCTTGCCACTGGTCGTCAATATTACACACAAGATAGGGATTGCGTTGAAAACGTTTTCGCACTCGTTTATGCATTGTATATGTCGGCTGCTCTTTTTACCACACTTCCACACGCTGTAAAGATATTGATTTCTTTACAGCTTTCGATAATGCTGGAACCGATGAAAATGATGCGGGATGCGGACGATTATAGTACATGTTAGTTAGCTTCTTCATAATTTATAGTTGCGCCAACTAACAGCTTTACGTTTACGTGTTGGTGCCGGTCCCCTTTTCCCGATCCTCTTCTTCCTGTTTTGGGGCATCAGCTGCAGCTGTCAGCTTTCGAACATACTCTATACGTTGAGGGTTACCTATATACTATAAGGGTATGTTTGATTTTGCTAATAGTACAGCGAAGGGTTCCCAGCCAGTGGGTGGAATATTTTTCTTACGACACCTAATTACATTAGATATTAAATCTACTATATTAGCAACGGGGGTTAATTTACCATATATATTAAAGTTACCACTTGTATTACACTGAATGTTGGAATTTTGTTTTAATTTGCGTTTTAATTTGCTTTACGCAGACAAAATTCGGGGAGAGTAGATAATATATCATCATCATCATCTCCCTTCGTAACTGTTGCGGGTGCGGTTTTTGAACAATGTGTAAATATTTTTGCAACACCTCTCTGTACTGTACCCATTTCTCTTCTACACTCATACTCCTATTATTTAAAATTTGTTTCGTCTCATCATCGAGATTAGATATGGTTTGATAATGATGTAGCGTTTCTGGCGGGATTAAAATAAGTATTTTGGCATGCTGCATAATTACTATTTAATTAGACTAGAGAGTATACCCCCTAGAATAGGGGCAAGCAATGCGGTGAGAGAACCACATTTTTGTACAATTATTAATTTTTTCTTTTGTTTCAGCGTCGGCCCTTTCTTTACCAAATACCTAAGCTGATTTTTATATTTCCCCAATCTATTTTACTCTTTTTTATTTAACGGAACATTTCCTTTCAATACGTTAGGGGAACATTCACGAATAGAACGAATCAATTCGGAATCTGCATTTTGTAATATCGTCATACGCAATTTAGGTTTTGCCTCTGTTAAAAGTCTTAGTTAGTGAGCACTTTGCTTAATAATCCATTTTCTTTCTACCCTAATGGCAATTATAGTAAAAATAGTTGTTAAAATATTGAAGTTACTTTATAGATACATAAACATAATTAAAAGAATCCGAGGGGAAAACATTTGTTCGAACACGCTTCCCGTCAGCGGTATTTTGTATTAAATCAAATAGTAGGTAACCATAAGCATTTCGGGTTGCGTCGTCGTAGGAATCTTGGATATATTTTGTATTATTAGGATACGGCTGCTGGCAAGATAATTAATTTGAGCCCGGTCTCTAGGATTTTTAAAACATACCATGTATTGACTGTTCAAATAAATGTTTTGTATACCTCTGGCCTGGTCGAATATATTTTGAGTAATAAACATGACACTTAAATTACGGTGATGACTCCCTTTAGTAAAGAAATATACAATCCTTCTCGAGCATTAAATTATAATTATAATAAGATGGGGGCTTGTGTCCGGTGAAAAATCCTCTATACGGGGCATAACCTTTTTGAAGGTGCACGGAGATAAAGTCTCGTACAAA